>WNWU01003205.1:0-10776 GCA_012654045.1 Ptyas mucosa | reverse complement strand
AAAAAAGACTAGTCCAGTCAATTGCCAGTTGTCAAACATTGATATGAAAGCACATGCAGAAACACAATACGCAGACACACACACACACACCTTAAACATTGATCTTTATGTTAACAATACCAAGAAGTAATTGTAGAAGTGCTCCATAGTGAGAAGAAGTTTGGGCTGAAGACATCACCTTTTGTTAGGTTACTGGTAGATAAGACACTGAACACAATGAAACAAAGGATTACATTACACGTACCTCAATAGGATCAACATTTTTATGCTCCTTGCCATAATTCAAACTGGAGATTCAATCTACCTTTCGAGAAGACCATTGGTATTTTTTGTGTCTATTGCTTCAAATAGAGAATGAGTCAAAACGTTTGCATATTTGCATGTGAAGAAAGCATTTTGTGGCTTTCACTGAAATACTGCTGGATATATTTCCTATCTTCCAAAAACTAAACCATCTTATTCAATATTTCCCTAAGGTAACCCATCATCTCTGTCATTATCAACAACTTAAAATTATACTGTATGAATGGTCATAGCCTTTCTAATGGAACTGAATAGGACTCTATAAGAACCAGAATTTGTGAGGTGGTTTTCTAAACATGTAGGAAATCAAAATGGATTTCTGATATTTGAGAAAATTCCCTGGTACTGGGAAAAGAACAAAGGTTGTGGAGGAGATTTATTAGTTTTGATCAATGTTGGGGGGTCCAGCTCTTTTAGGTCAATATTTTTCTGAAGTTGTAAACTTTAACTTCAAACTTGTACACTTTTTTCTGGACCATGTAGATTACATAGATTGCCCATATGAAATAGTAGAGATACTGGCTACTCGTCTTGCAGGAGTCCAGAAAAGGAGCAAACGTTGTGTGAAGGAGCAAAAAGTTCAGTCAGTGTGACTTTTTAAGACAAAAAGCATTTTAGAAATAATCTAATAGGAAAATTATTGCTGTGAATGTAATATTGGGAGCCTTGGATGATTCCAAAAAGTATCTTTTTAATTGTGTATATTTTAGAAGTGTCCCATTTAATCTTACTATGATTTCTAAACTTTTCCAGCTTTTTTTCCTTTCCATAAATGTCTCTTAGTCCTCTGTAAATTTCCATTTGTGAAGTAATAATCCACATACTTCCCCATCCAGGAGTATGAGGTTAGGATCAGACTGGATTTTCTTTACTCTGTTTTTTACAGCATTGTTCCTCACTATTCCATTTCTCTCATCCGTGGAGTTAATTCCATCAAAGGTGCTAATTCTCTTCCCTTGCTCCATCTGCTCTGACATTAACAGTGCTGGATTCCAACATTTGCTTGTTTTAAGAGAGAGTTGCACTTTTGTGGCAATAAATGCCAACACTGAACTCACTTGTTTGCTTGGTTTCCTTATTCTCTCCCACCTTTGCCATTTAAACTATTTTTGTTTGAGAATAGAAAGCTGAAAGGGCCACTTTCTTAATAGGGTTTATGACAGGATGGCGTAGCTTGAAGTGAAACCCCAAAGTATTGTTCTATCTCTTTCTTGTTTTGTTCATCAGGCAAATAGCCTGTGTTGGGTTAGAATACATAACCACCAGTTAGTTAGAACTGTTTCTTGGATGAGAACTGAAACATACTGTATTTTTCAGAGTATAAAATGCACTGGAGTATAAGACACACCTACCTTTTTTGGTGAGGAAAAGAAGAAAAAGAAATCTGCCTCTTCCTCAGCCTCTGAGCAATTTTGCCTTGTTGCAGCAAACAGCAAACAGCCTGCTTTACTTTCATTTTTGTTTTCAGCATAGCTTGATTAGCACAAGGAAAAAAAAATCTGCTCCAGCAATTTGCCTCTTTGCAACAAGCAGCAGAGCCCTACACAAAACAGCTGAGAGCAAATCAGCTGAAAGTCGGGAGGCCGATCTAATCAACTTGTGCTAAGTAGTCTGTGCTGAAGCTGAAAGGAGCTGTTTTTTCTTGCTGTTTGCTTGCAAGGAGGTAACTACTGTGAGGCAGAGGCCAAAGGGTAGGGGCCAGTGAGTGGGTGGGGCTACATTCTGTGTATAAGATGCACCTAAATTTTCACCCCCTTTTAGGGGCCAAAAAGGTGTGTCTTATACGCCAAAAAATACGGTATTCAGGAAAAACCAAGAAAATCTAGTTGCAGTTTGAAAAAAGAATTTTTGGGGACAACCATGACCTGGATAAGCAAGAACCTCCATAGACACCCAGTGGCGGGTAGATTGTGGAGGAGGGAGAAGAAAAGCTACATGGTTACAGGGACTCTGATTGGTTAATTGTATACCCTAACTCCAATTTGTATGGGTAAATTAGCTGTTGCAAAGCAAGGGTATACTTGCTACCTTTTTTTGTAATTCAAATTTGTACAGTTTTCATAATGCTGCTTTCAGCGTCAGTCTTCCTCAATATCTGAAGCGCAAGTGATTTTTGTTACCACATGTTGTTCTGCTTTTTCTACCTTTGCTGTAAACATTTCTGCCTGAACAATATGTTACTGCTTCTACTTTGGAACAGCAGTTTCTATCAATGCAGCATGAAGTGAATTAGAAGAAAGTGTAAATTTGTCCAGAATCCGTATATACTGATAGGTCATACACTTATGACCAACTACTTTCCAGCACTTTTCTTATTCAGTCTGCATGTTGACAGGATGTATTTGCTTTGATTTGCTCTTGAACTTGCCAATCCATCAGTTTTCACTGATCTATTTTTATTGACAAGAATTGCACACAAAGGCTGCTTGTAGTTCAAAAGTCTGGATTAATAGCATTGCTTGGAACACACAAGCATTTGACAGGTCACTGAGTCAGATTTGGTGCAAATTAGCCTATTTTGCCTAATCCAGTTAAGCAGCTATAAATGGCCAGTAAAGGTTCAAGGTGACTCTACCTTGAATAGGGACTACAGGGTCGTAAAAAGTCCCTATTTATGACCCTCCAGTTTTAGATTGGTCTACTTTAATGAGAAACAAGTTGCAAACTAAGAGTAAAGATTCTTTTTAACCCTTGATTTTGAAAACTACAAACTGTGAAGGCTGTTACAGGATGTCTTCTTATAAGAGAATGCCAGCCCAAACATTTGCACTATGTCCAGTTGCTCTCCATTTATCAACCTGTCCAGTTCTGGTTAAATAGAGAAAAGGATTTTTAGAACATTCCTCCCTATCATACAGCTTCTAGCCAACTATTTCCTTCCTTGCAACTGGAAGACATCTTTAAGATTAGGTCATTCTATCCAGGTCTCTAAAGACCTCACCATTCTTGTTGCAGCAAATCCTTTTAATTGAGTGCTTGAATTAACAGCTAAAAATACATCCCACAGCTGCTCTTTTGGAATATCACTGACAAAAAATTGATTTGAAGAGAGAGGGGAGAAAACAGGACAAGCAAGTACAGGATTGCTTAAAAAATAACAAAGGTTAACCTTGTTTTGAGTTAAACCTTAACTAAATAGGAACAAGAAAATGTTCCAGCAGTCAAGCTCACAGGGTTACCAAATATATTCAGGTTTTCCTTTAAAGAAGTTTGGAAAAAATGTACCTAGTCAAACATCTTGCTGTGGCCTAAACGTCTGTTGGCAAATCCCCAATTTGCCTTAAGTTGACAAATATTGTCCAAAGTAACTTGCAAATACATAGATTTTTATGTGAAGGGAGAGAGAGAGATATGAAGGAAAAGAGGAGGGGGGGTTTCATTCAAAGCAGAAATTACTAATGATAATATGTACTCATTTGTTATTCTAAATTGCCAAAGGCACACAGTTCTTAATAGAAATCAGTACTGACAGTACTTCAGTGCAATACACTAAATTTACTAATGAATTTTAGCTGGACATCTTAGAACCTTCCTTTTGAAAGCTTTTGCTCATCAGATTAATTCTGAAAGATAGAGCAGGTCAATCTTTCAAACATATCAAGTAGGTATTTATTTTGTCTGTATTGCTAACATATTGTATATTATACAGAATGGACTGGTGTTTGCCCATCTCTTATGGTAATGCAACATCATCTTACCTACTAAGGAAGTAAGATTAAACCTTGTGGTCTTGTCAAAATGATCCACAGTTCAAAATAATGAACTGTTTGTTATTAAATTGGGGAGGAAAGATGTATGTGTGGTTATTTTTTTAAAGATGTGTTGTTGCATCATAAAATGTAGGTCATTCTTCTTATAGAGAAATGCCTATTTTTTTTGTTAATGCTGACAGAGATACTTTGTACCTCCCACTGCATGCTACTTTTGAGTTTCAATGGTTTTATCCTTACTGTTAGGAAACAGTCAAAGACAGCTGTTACTTAGGAGAAGATTTCAAAAAAAACTGTTGTTGGGACATACTATGGGGATATATATGCCATGAGAATCTCCAGGTTTTTTTTTTAATTAATGGTAATTTTATTTCCCCTTTAGGCTTTTGACCCTTAGAAATTAAAAGCCAGCAAAATCAAGTTTGCTCTTTAACTGCATATCCCATCCTGGATTTGATACCTTAGTTATGTTAATGCTGGATGGCATACATCTTGGCAGCTTGACTGAAAATAAACAGATATGATGAAGAGGCATTGACAAGTTAGTGCCAGCTGCATAGTCTCCCTGGAAGATAAAGACTTTGTCAAAAGTAAACCAGGAAGAAAGAATGGATTGGACTTACTGGAGGAACAGAATAAACAATTAAGGAACCCTGACTTACATAGCAAGAGATCCAACCATATGTTTAATATGATATATGGGAACAAGTATAATAAGAACACTGGGACTGCATAAACAAGAGGGAGTATAATGAAAGTAAATTTATGATGGAATATAGTCTGGATTTACGGGAGGGAGGACATTCTAGAGGAGCAAAAGACAGTGAAGTTTAGATAGTTTGTCTGGAAGGGAGAGAGAACACAGCTCTACTCTAGGAGTTTTCAAAATATATATTTAATGGAGTATGTAGTCTATTTCAGTTTGGCAAGAGTTCTATCTATAGGTAGGGAACAATAAAGGAAACTGCAGCTAGAAAGAAGAAATCCCATTGGCATAATCCACTTTGAAGTAGATCTTTTGAATGCAGTTGCATTTGCTCAAAGATAGGCAATGTCTTGATTATTAGAGCCACATTTTTACAGGTGGCTGTGGTAGTGATATAACAAAGCAATTGGTGGGGATAAGATTGACATTTGTTGTAATTTTTTCACTTTTTAAAATTTGAAATAGTCACTAACCCTGTTATAGCACCTGACCTCTGAAATACAGTTCCCCTCTCTCCATAATAAAAGAGCATAATGAAACCTTGTCATGTGACTGTTATAATTTGTATAGTTTCCCCAACCTGGCATTTTCTGTTGTATTGAACTTCATTTCCCATATTTTTTTAGATATTATGGTCTTGCTGGCTAAGAATTATGGAAAGTGAAAATGAATTCAACTGGAGGATATTATTCTAGAAAAGAATGATTAAGAGTACACTGATAAGCTCTGGAAATCAGGATACATTATTTAGATTGCAGGTTCTAACATCAGACTAAGAATCCTACAAGCCAATTTTTGCATGATGAAAGAACTAGCTTATGTAAGATCATTTTTCTATTCTACTACATAGTCTAGCTTCTTTCTCTTAAGATTCTCATCATCCCAGATACTCTTCCTTTTATAGCAGGGGTATCCTGCCTTAACAATTTTGAAGTCGTCAAAATATACATGTCATGTCTATAGGTTGGATTTCACACTTTTTCTTGTGTTTTAGGGATGAAAAATAATATAGTAAGCCACAACAATAGGTCCAGCTGCAATTGGAGGAGACTATTTGACACAGATATATTGATCTTCTGTTTCTCTGACAGGATCTCCAGGAACTAGGTAGTAATCCAGATGATCTCAAGATGGCATCGATCAGAAAATAATTTCATAGGTGTATTTGTTCTGCCAGGAGTTCAATAGTCCTGTCAAAAGAACCATCCTGTAAATAATTAAAATGAAATTTAATAAATAAGTAGATAAAATCATAACAACAAGCCTTATCAGAGAACAATTGATAGTCGGTTTTCCCACCAGTAGGTAATATTGTGAGGAGGAAAAAAGATAGAAAAGAATTCATGAAACTATACTCCATTATATTGTGAACCCTATTGTGAGAGGGCAGCAACTCCACCCAATCTCAGTTCTAAGTTATGGAAGTAAGCTGTGAGGGCAGCAAAATGTATGTTGATGTAGTTTCCTCCAGACCCAAGGATGCACTTGTGTTATGCTGACCAAAATGTTGCAATGCATCTTTAGTTTAGGAAATGTTGATCAAACATTGTCAGACTCTATTATTTTGGCAAAACCCAAGAAGTCAAGAGATCATAAGCAGCATCCAGACAGACCTGAGAAGGATCAGTCAAAGATAAGAAAGTGCAAGGGAAAGGTAACTAGTATTATACTGTAGCAAATTTTCAGGTCAGTTTCAGGACCATGGAGAGCTCCTAATATTTCCCATTTCTATGTTACCTCGGAATATCCTGTCTCCAAACATGTTTAAATAAATATGTAAATCTTGTTTGCAGATGGAGGAATTTTTTTTTCTTCACAAATGGTATTCTGTATGTTTTGCCATGATAAATGTGTTCAAATTTTGTCCTACTCCCAATTATGGCTCCTTAACAAAAAATGGTCTCCTCTCACTAAAGATTGCCCCAAACAGCAGGACTCAGGGCCTGGAATTACATTCACCTATTTCTCTGAAAAATATGTCAGGAAGGAGCTGATCATGATGCCTAGAGATAAAGAGATAGAGATATACAGCACGTATACATTCACACACAAACATTTATATATACATACATGTTTAAAAAGCTTAAAACTAATTCAAACTAATACTGAAAGAAAAAAAGAAAAACAGAAAAGATTAAAAAAATAGAAAGAAGAAACTTTACATTTCCCCTGCAGCAACCATTGCAATTATGATTACAAATTTATCTCTTACTTTGTGATTACCAAGAGAACCCCTCAATTCTATTATTCAGTTTTCTTTCTGATCATCAAAACCCAAATCATAAGTGCATTTTTCTGTTTCATGCAAAAAGTTTATAAGTCAGCCACTAATGTAGATGTTGTTGTTTTTCTAATCAAATAAGTCCATTTGGCCACCTCTACAAGCCCCTTCATCTTCATCAACCATTCCCCATGACTTGCATATCATCATCTTTTCTTCATAAGCATAGGAAGCCTATTTTTCAAAATGAATATGTTGATTAATCATGTGTTCAGGTTTTTTTCTCCAGTATTTCTGAGAAAGGAGCATTATTATAAAGGTTTTCCATAGACTCAAACCATACTGTAAGGGACCATAATCAGCATGCTAGTATTTGTCACATTACAAGCATTGCTGCAAATCTAGTGAAATCTTCACTGTCTAATATAATATTTCTAAACTGCAGACAGCATGAAAACTGCTGGTTCACCACAGGAAAAATAATAATGTAGTAATTTGTGACTTTAAAGTGCCTTATTTCACTTTCTTCCAGCCAATTTTTCCTAAGAGTTGTTAAATCTGTTTCATCCCTGCATTGGCTGGGCCTGGGTGTTTCATTGTGTAACAAAATTATCTGCAGGTCTCAAAAGTTCATTGTCTTTTCTGACTGTGTCCTTATCCTAGTTGTTGACCATATAATCAGGAAGCAAATCTAGATAAATATTTTATTCAGCAGTGAGTAGGGAGCTAGCAATGCTTTGAGGAATTGGACAGTCTTCTGATTTTTATTCTTGAAATTTATATTATACAGGAAAAAAAAGTTAGGCTATTAACTTTTTAAATCACACCTTATTTAGAAAGTACGCATCATGCATCTGAAGTTCAAGACATTTTACCATGATATATATATTTGTCATCTTTTTAAAATATACTTTGAAATATATAGTTGCACATAGAAAATGACTATTTAAAAGTATTAAATACAAAAAAAAATCTTATCCACACAAAATATCATATCTACCTTAAACGGAATGAGGAATAGTATCTAAAATAATCAGGGAATGTGGTATTATCTATATGGCTTTGAGATGTTCCCAACAGCTATATTGAGTGGAAGCTCAATATATTTTGGGCATATCTGGTTCTGTGGTTCTGAAGTCTAGAAGCTTGTTTCCGGAAATGAAAAACATCTGCATTCCACATAATAGCTATATGATTGGGATATTATTTTCTGTTTGTTTCCTTTGATTAATATTTAATTAACATTAAAAGATTATATTTCACATATACCTGTGCACTCACTTTCAAATTTTATTTTCATCCTTTTTTGGCTGAATTTTTTGGAATTAATGAAGAAAAATAAATCAGCCTTCATTCTCTAGATGTCAGCCCTTCAAGATAAGCCAAGTCGGAAAAATGGTCTCCGCAAAAAATACCAGAACTTTAGTTTATTAACATAGGCCAGTGATGGCTAACCTTTTTGCCATTGCGTGCCAAAAGCAGGGGGAGGTTGCACGCGTGCATGCCCACACCAATAATTCAATGCCCCCCCCGCGTATGACCCCGCCTGTTCCCCACACTTTTGGCACGTGATGGCACGGTGGGCACGGTAGGCCTGTTTTTCAGTCTCCCCAGACTCCAGAGGTTTTCTAGAAGTCTGGGGAGGGCAAAAACAGCCTCCCCCCCCCCACAAGCTCTCCGGTGGCCGAAAACGTCCTGTTTCCCAACTTCCGGTCCCACCGGAAGTCGGCAAACAGGCCATTTCCGGCCTCCGGAAAGCTTCTGGGGGGGGAGGGGCTGTTTTTGCCCTCCCCAGATTTCTAGAAAGCCTCTGGAGTCTGGGGAGACCAAAAAATAGGCCTTCTCCACCCCACCCCACCCCCGGAGGCTCTCCGGAACTTCCGGTGGGCCCGGAAGGCCTGAAAATCAGCTAGCTGGCACGCGCATGTGTGCCGGAACTGAGCTAGGGCAACACTCGCATGCCCACCAATATGGCTCTGCGTGCCACCTGTGGCACGCGTGCCATAGGTTCGCCATCACGGACATAGGCTATAATAACATCTGGACTAACTGAAAAGAGTTTTCCCTTTCCTCCCTATTATACCAAGGAGTGTCACTTTAAGTTTCTTTCTCTCTACCTTCTTCCCTTCGTGGTCTTAGTTCATGATTTTCTAGCTGACATTGCATTCCTTCTCCATGTTCATCTCTGGGTTTTCTACACTAGATTACAAGCCCATCATCTTCAAATAGCCTTATGGTGAGAGTTATGGTCCAACATATATGGAAAACATTGAGTTGAAGACAAGACAGAATGTTTGATTATGATTTTTGGAGATTGTTTCAGCCCTTAATAAAGTTATTGTGAAGTTAAAATTGTCTGCAGCAACCATGCCAGAATAAGTATTAAATTTATGTTTGCTTTTGTTGCTTTAAACATGAATAAATGAAACATGTTTGTGTGGCTTTTTTCTCTGCTGTTCCCCAGATTTCCCTTCTGGGTGACGTTGACAATAATTTGATCAGTACATGCCTGATGGAGCAAACCATATTTTTCTCCCCCCTCACCCTAGAGTTAGAACTGGTTTGTGAGACAGGACAAATTTGACCAGGCTGCTAAAAAGAGGCCACTTGCACCTTCAAGGCATTCTCAGGTTCATCTACAATCAGTAGAAAAAATGACCATAGCTCAGGGCTTTAAAAAGTGTTTTTGTCTTTGTTCTGTATTTTCAATAATATCGAAACATTTTATATTGGTAAATATAGCCAATTGGCATTGATGGAAGGCATCAAGCCTGTTCTGGATTTAATAAATAAAAGCATTATTTTTGTCAATGTTCTGTCATTTTTTCTCTTAGCCTTTTGGAAATCCAAATTTATGGCCTGTTTTATCATCAGAGAAATATCAGGTACAAGAATTCTTGTATGCAGACCATTTGCAAATTGTGAAAATAAAATGTAGAAGTAATCCTGCCATAAGACAAAGTTTTAGTCTAGTTCTGAGTGAGGCAGCACACCTAAGGATGATCTGCTATTGTTCAGACTACCAAGGTGACAGTACAGTTTTTCCAGGAAAATGTTTTTGTAGATTCCTGTGACTCCGCAAACGCCGACGGACGCTCCTTTGGGAGCTCCAGTCCCGGGATTCTGTATAGCTGCTAGAACAGTGAAAACCAGCTGTCTAGTGACTTGAAACTCTCCCCCTGGAAAAAAGGGGGAGAGAAGAGCAGAAGGGTCTGGGTAGAGCTCCCCTAGATCCCCAGGTTTTTCTTTTTAAGCCTGGGGGTTGCAGGGTGAGAGTTCCCTGAAAGCCCTTCAGTAGCTCCAGACCCGGCACGATTCTGCTTTATGCAGAATGAGGCATCATGTCCACACCAGCAAAGCAATTTTAAAGATTACAAGAAATTTCAACCTTGGATGCTGGCAGAACAATTCAGGAGAACAAAAATGCAAGTACTGAACTTTAACTCCGTTTTAAAAAACAAAAGAGGAAATGGCGCCTGAGGGCTTGAAAATGAAACTTACTATTGAAAGTGCTGGTTAATGCTGGTAACATTGTTAAAGCTACTGGATTACACATAAAGAAAAAGATTTAAAGTGGAAGCTGAATGGAAAAGACTAGGGCATCAATTTTAACCAATTTTTATTTTTAAACTCTGTGGAAAATAATTGGATTTATTGGCCTGATAGCAGAATTAATATAAAGTGAAGATTGAAATATGGCTGACAATAGGGCTGGAGGATCTTCATCATATGAGTCAGCAAATTCACAAGCTGTGACTGTAAAGGTTTTTCAAGAACTTTTAAACTCTTTTACTTCTGCCATAATAGAATCAACTGAAAGAACCTTTCAAAAATAT
>WNWU01003204.1:0-12240 GCA_012654045.1 Ptyas mucosa | reverse complement strand
GGGGGGGGGGGAACGAGGAGAATGGCAAGACTCAGAGTAGGTCAGGTGGAGCTGGTTGACTCAGGGTTGCTCAGAAGCTGCCCGCACCTCTGCCAGAAATTTGGGTGCCTCGGCTTCAGATCGCTCCTTCCCTCTCTTCCTCCCTCCCTTACACACACACCAAAATAGAAATTGGAGAGCTCTCTTGCTTGCTCGCTCTCCAAGCGCCCCATGCAGAGCCCATTTGAGGAAAGGGCATGCATGGCTGGGTGTGTTTGGCTGCAGAAGGAGGCGCAGCGCAATGGAGTTGTTTTGTTCATCGAGGTGGTACTTCAGGAGGGCAGCCAGATGTCTGCAGCTGACAACTATAATGAATATGTTCACCTGCTCTCCCGAAGCACCATCGCGGTGAACAAAACAACCCCATTCCTATGGATGCATAGCTTGTTGGGGCTGAGCAGGGAAGTCGCTGCTTGAATGGGGGGGAGGGCAGTAAGGTGTTATCTTCCCCACAGCCCTGCCATGCTTGCCTCCCTTCCACGTGGACTTCTGCTTGCCTGCCTTCGCAAGCTGGCCACCGGGACGCCAGGAAGGCAGCATGGAAGGCAGGCAAGCATGGCAGGACTGCGGGCCATGGACCGGTTTGGGGGCATGGCCAGCCAGCCATTGCTCCCGGTTCAGCGAACTAGCCTCAATCTCTGCTACCTACTCGCCCGAGCCGGTCTGAACCGGGAGCATTTCACCCCTGATCCCATCCCACCTTATCCTATCCTAGTTCTAACTTAAATTAACAGCACTTGTTGATGATAACAATTCATTTTTAAGTTTATAGCCCATATTGCCACCTACAATAAAAAGACAAGTTAAAATTCAAAACACATTAAAAGCAAAATACCAAAACAAAACATCAGATAAAAGCAGAAATCAAAATAGTCATATTAAAGCAAACATCACAGAACTATCATAGAAATAAACCACAATATAGGATATACAAAAAGGATTTAAAAATCTAAATATTAGATTGTCTTTGACTAACACCTAAAAATTAACCATGTAAATGTTAGGGGATCTCTCTGGGGATCTCATAATTTTGTAATTAGAGACTTCTATTAATTGGTTTCATTAAGTTCGGCAAGATGAAAGAGCAAATTAGTCTGGAACCACAATGATTAAAAAAAAAGACAACATCCTAATATTAATTACTTTCTAAAGTACTTAAAAGTTTTAATTTTTCTTTTTATACTGATTAGTATAGTATAACATCAGTATACATATTTCATTTAAATAGGCTTCCAAGAATAAATTTATATTCTATCACATATTCCCAGCTGGTGTTTCAAAAAATGTATTTTGGAAGAAAACAATATTGTGTATTTATTGTATTTTTCTATTGCCATAAACTGCAATTCCAGAGGGTGTGTGTGTGTGTGTGTGTGTGTGTGTATAAAATTTTATTTATATGCTGCCCTTCTCCGGAGACTCAGGGCGGTTTACAATGCGTTAAGCAATAGCCTTCATACTTTTGTATATTTTTATACAAAGTCAGCTTATTGCCCTCACAACCGGATCCTCATTTTACCCACCTTAGAAAGGATGGAAGGCTGAGTCAACCTTGAGCCTGGTGAGAATTGAACTCGCAGTAATTGCAGGCAGCTGGATGTTAAATGCTGCCTTAGTAGGAGGCATTAGTCTCCTATGCCACTCAGGCTCCAATATCATATTGTATATAAAACAGCAAGATGTATGTGCAGCTTCTACTTTTACAACTTTGATTTAATTCATTACCAAAAAACGGATTTTTAATTAACAAGATTCTTTGTGTTTTGCTTTCATGTCCAGGAACTTGAAAACATCATTACTCAAATGATGCATGTTGCAGAATATCTTGAATGGGATGTCACTGAACTCAGTCCAGTAAGCATCATGGCAGGTCATTTAATTGGTTAGCAATGGAAATATCAAAGAACTGTTCTATATAATTTGATTAAAATAATATTATGTTTGTAGCAGCTTTGTTTGGTTTCTTCAATGTTGAAATGGACTACAAAAAACTGGAACCATATTTAAACCTGAAGATTGAAGATAAATAAATATGAACAGTCAAAGAAGTGTCACTAATATAAAGAAAACTATGAAAAATATACTATTGTTTAGATCAATCAATAAGAGAATTTATTTTCTTAAAATAAAATGGATTATATTAATAAGGAGAACAAAGCAGAACAAGCATTCAAGAAATTTCTAGTTGAAAGTTTGTGGATCAGTTGTTGAATGTAGAAAACAGGATTAAACAGTTTTTGTTTGATTAGTTTTTTTACAAATGATATGCATATACTGACTTTATGCCAGAGCACTTAATGAGGTTTACAATTCATTCTAAATCTTAATAATGATTTTTTCATCTATATATAAAAAAGCCAAATACCACTCACACATCAGGAAATCTCCAGAACTGTAAAGCCTACAAATTTGAAATTTGGCACGTATGTTCCTCTTGGGTTGTAGGTGCTCGCAATCCTTTTGAAAAAGGATTTTTCAAAATGACCATCAGATTATTAGTATTTCATATACAGTATTATATTCACACGCTCTGATGCTAAGGAGTTAGATATTCTATTCCTCTTCCCCACCAGAAAGGAACTCTGTCCCTGCGAGTTGCCTTATATTAACATGCATTGATGTTAAGGAACTAGACATTTTACTCCCCCTCCCCACCTGAAAAGAACTCTGTTCCAACTGCCAGTTGCCTCCCATTCCATTACCTCAGTTCAAACTGGCTCCTGGTGGCCCTGGCAAAATATTCTTGATCAATCTGTTGCTGGTCAAAATTAGGGGCGGAAGGAATATTGCCTTTGCCATTGCTTTCTCAGGAATTGCAGATACCTTGATCGACAGAGGCAAGATGGCTCACTCAAGTTACCTTTCAACCCCGATCATTCTGAGTCTGCACTTTGTAACATCTCTAAGCAGAGTGACATGGCTCAGGTGCTTTGAGAAACCAAAGTTATCCTGTGGGATGAGTGCACCATGACTCACAAAGGAAGTATTGAGGCACTAAACAGGATGCTTCAGGACATTAGGTGCAGCAACCATCTTATGGGTGGAGTTATGGTGCTTTTGGCTGGTGACTTCAGACAGACTTTGCCTGTTGTGCTACGAGGAACACGTGCAGATGAAGTCAAGGCCTATCTCAAGTCATCCATCTTATGGCCTAATGTCAGAGTCCTGTCCTTGAGAGTTAACATGTGTGTCCACCTTCAACGTGATTTGAAGGCAGAAGAGTTTTCCAACTTATTACTTGATATTGGGGATGGCAAGCTTTTGGAAGAATAACTATTCCAAGTAACCTTTGTGATGTTGTGAGAGATCTGATCAGCTTGACTGACAAAATATACCCAACATTCATCAGGCTGGAGTGGATTGCGCTTCATGACTAAGGGAAAGAGCTATTCTCATGCCAACAAACAACTCAACCAACACCATCAACAACTTTCTTCTGGAGAAGCTGTCCACGGAGCATAAGAAGTATGAATCTGTGGACTTGGTAATGGAGGTTGAAGATACTGTACATTACCCTGTGGAGTTCTTGCACACTCTCAACCCACCAGGATTACTATGTCATTCTCTATCTCAAGGTTGGCAGTCCAATCATGCTGTTACGCAATCTAACCCCTCCAAAACTGTGCAATGGCACCAGGCTTCAGTGAAGACTCTGTACAAACACATAATCGAAGCTACAATTTTCACAGGTCTCAATCAGAGAGAAACCATTTTCATAACCCAAATTCCTCTGATCCCATCAGACTACCACTTCGAGTTCAAACCTCTACAATTTCCCATTAAGGTGTGCTATGCCATCACCATCAATAAGGCACAGGGACAGACTTTGAAACTGGTTGGTGTGCATCTGAGGAGTGACTGTTTCTCCCATGGCCAGTTGTATGTGGTTAGTGGTGGGATTCAGCCAGTTCAAACCACTTCAGGAGAACCGGTTGTTAACTTTCTGAGCAGTTGGGTGAATTGATTGTTGGAAGAAATCATTAGGGCAGAGAAGCGGTTGTTAGATTATTTGAATCCCACCACTGTATGTGATGAGCTCTAGAATCAGTTCACCTTACAGCCAGGTCATCCTCCAGCCACAGAGCAAAACCAGGAATTTTTTTTTTACAGGGAGGTCCAGAGCAATTCATCTGAGGGAGAAATTGAAAGTCTATGCTATGCAAATTATTAGCCTGGCTATGTAGACAAAAAAGCCATGGTTGCTGGTGGGATTAAAGGGTTTTATTTTATTGTTGTTAGATTTACAATAATGACTTAATCTGTAATAGAATCTTAGTTTACCATCTCTATTGAAATAATACAATGCCTTTTTAAACTACTCATTAATTTTCAAGCTTTAAGTATCAATTTATCAAGCCGAATCCCATAGTTTTATAGCGAAGCACAAGTATCCAGCTAGTATTGTTATATATTAACCATGCAGAATTGTCACAGATGATGGGCAGGGCACCTTGGATAAAATTTATTGAATCATTCTTGACTCTATCACAGATTAAGAAAGACATTGTAACATTTCTCTTCTTAACTTGTTTATCTTTATTATACATTACTTTCATATTTATTCTCTAACCATTGATACAATGGATATGTTAAGTATTAAGTATTAGTATTAAAATAAGAGTAGATATAAACAATGAATATGGTGATAAGCTTTAACTGTGATGACACAAGAAATTTGTACCCAGACAACACACTGTTTAATGAATGATGGAATGTTTGTATTAAAATAAAATAAAAAATAATATTTAAAAAAAGATTAAGAAAGACATATTTGCAACATATTTTGCCATTCACTTTATTTTTTCAGCATGTAAGGTGAATTTAGGTGTGGTAAAATAACATCAAGGCAGAATTCTCACTTTAATTTTATTTGAAAATTACTTTTCCCCTGCTAATATTAAGTATATAAATATTGTATATAGTAAATCTTTTGAAAGCATTTAAGGTTTTTTAAATCATATTTCTTTGAATAAAAATCTCTTTTAATTTCAGAGGTAATATTTAAATAAATACTGCTACATCAGAATTAGGCAAACTGTTTCAGGTGGCATCATGCAATTTGTTTTGATGTTACAGATACACATAGGTTGAAATTATATGAGAATGCCAACTCATGTAGAATGAGTTTTCTTGCCCCAGGATCACATATTCTTGTCTATAAAATCTTGTCCCCCACCAAACACCTGTGGATGATAAAATCTATTTAGTGCTATATTTTCAAGCTCTATTAGAACATTAAAATAAAATTAAGGTTAGAAAGTGTACTGTATTTTTTGGAGTATAAGACGGTCCAGAGTATAAGAAGCACTTGAGTTTTGGGGGAGGAAAATAGAGGCTGTTTGGAAACTGAAACAGTATTTGTGTGAGCAACAAGGAAGGAGACAAGAAGTAGCTTGGGCGTGATTTAGCTAAACTGTTCTAAAGCTGCATGCTGTGCTCTGAAACTGAAACTGAAACTGAAACTCCTTTCCTCTGCTTGTGTTTTGCTTGTGTTGGAAAACCTGCTTTTGATATTGTATATGTACTTTATATTATATATAAAGAGAAGTTATTTAATCCTACTGAACCAGTTACTTGTGTGTGCTTTCTGGATGTGATTGCTGCTGCAAACTCTGACAGTCCTTGCAGCAAATAGCAAACAGCCAGGTCAGCTTCAGCACATTATTGCAGCCTGATTCAGCATGAGCAGCTGATTGGCGGGTGGATCAGCCTCCCAGAATACCCCCAATCGGCTGTTCCAGGCTGCAGGGATTGCCACAGACCATCGTCTCCTCTGTGCCTCATGTTTTTGGCTACATTTGGAGTATAAGATGCACCCAAATTTTTAACCTCTTTTAGGGGGGAAAAGTGTGTCTTACACTCTGAAAACTACGGTACATCATTGGATTTATTTTGAATAGACTTGCATAGGGCTGCAGTAAAATAATTGAAACAAATAGAGCGGTACTTTCTGATATTTTTTTTAATATGAAAATATTTTAGTGGTATTTTAGAAGACATATTGTCTTCTATTTTAATGTGAAACAACTATTAGTTTTTACGTATTATTTATATCAAATGTTTTTTTAATTAAAACAGATTCTTCATGAGATGATGGAAGAAATTGATTATGATCATGATGGCACAGTTTCTTTGGAAGAATGGATCCAGGGGGGAATGACTACGATCCCACTTTTAGTGTTGCTTGGATTAGAGAATGTAAGAATCATCACAGTGGTAATAAACTCTCAAACTTAAAAACATGTATGCATTCCAGCATTTTGGATGTACAAATAGATAAATACTAAATTCATAAAAGAAGAGCGTAAGCATAACTTAGAAATATTTCTCCCCCTTACATTCCTCAACATTCCTGTTTATACTTTATCAGGACTGCTGTCTAAAAAAAAACTATTGTTATAAATCTGAAAACTGAATCTTAAAAAAATAATTGATTTTTAATGTTTTTCTTTTAAAGAATTAGAATTTTAGGGACTGTTTCCAAAATAGACATAGCTTGAAAATGCTAACAGATCTTTATAAAAAGTCTCTGTGTTCAATCACATGTTCAATAAATTATTGAATATTATATTATTCAATATTTCAAATATTATTCCCACTTCTAGCTTTTGAAAATGAATCCAATCTAATCAGGGTGAGATTCATTTGAATTGGATTGGCTATTTCCATTTGGATCTAGCTCTCAGATTTATATGGGTTATCCTTGTAGTGAACCAGATTCCTTCCTTCCTTCCTTCCTTCCTTCCTTCCTTCCTTCCTTCCTTCCTTCCTTCCTTCCTTCCTTCTAGAATCTTTCTGATTTGAGGCTTTATTTTAAAATGTTACAATAGATTGATTCACTTCAACAGACTATTTTATTCTGAACTGATAATTCATAAAAAATATTTCATTGTCTAATTTACACATTTTTTTTAAAAAAAAATATTTATATGCCGCCCTTCTCCGGAAACTCAGGGCGGCTTACAATGCGTTAAGCAATAGCCTTCATACTTTTGCATATTTATACAAAGTCAGCTTATTGCCCCCGCAATCTGGGTCCTCATTTTACCTACCTTAGAAAGGATGAAAGGCTGAGTCAACCTTGAGCCTGGTGAGATTAGAACTTGCAGTAATTGCAGGCAGCTGAATGTTAATCACAGTGCCTTAGTCTACTGCACCACTCAGGCCCCTTAAACACATAAACTTGTAATTTATGTATTTCAAAAGGTAAACTGTACATATTATGTGTATTTATATGCGTGTATGTATATGTCTCTCTCTCTGTGTGTATCCCCAGTACAGTTTACCTTTTGAAATATATAAACTGTATAAATAAATAGAGGCATATATGTTATTATTGGTTTAAATAAAATAAATGCAGTTACAACCTTTTATTCTTATATCCCGTTCATTATTCTTTTTTGTGTGCACTCTTCCAGTTTCTCAGCAGGCAAAACTCATATTGAAATAAACGTAAAATCTTTCTGCAGAACAGCTGCAAAATTAACTGATATAATAGTAACAATTATTATAATTGCATTGATATGCCACCCTTACTACTGCAATTAGGACATAGAATAAAATTAAAATTCAATACAATTGCATTTAATTCATTAATTAACCAAATCATATTTACATAATGCAACTACTGTCATAAAGTATTTTTCTACTGTGCTATTAATAAATGTCAATAGAAAACACACAGATCAAAATTTAAAAACTTAATTATATTTATTTTTCCTCATATTTACCAAATAAATCCTTACAATTTCACTTATACAAATATAAACTCTTCAGTTTCTTGTGAGATTTTCAGCATTATGAACATAATTTATTTACATAGTCAAATATATTTGGTGTTACTTTCTAGTAGAAAAACAGTTTGCATTCTACACAAATGCCCAGGTTGTTTAATTTGAAATTATTGAGATCAAATACGTTTCTTTTGAAAATGTTAATTTATTTTTTATTAAGGATTCTACCCGGCAAAATCAGACAGCCAGATTATAGTTCTTTGCAGCTGGATGAAATAATGTCAAAGGATTATGAAGGATAATTAATTTGAGAGTGGACTTTCTTGCTGGATAAAATAACAGGAGAAGGGCATTTCTCAGAAGTGATGCTTTTTTCATGAAATGTGTCAGCTGTGTACTGGAGTATGCACTGCTGCAGATTTTTATGAAAAATAAGATCATCAAAAATTGTGAATTATGTTACTGTTTATTTCATGTGATTTCTGGAGATACTGAATCAGCTGTATTAATGTGCAATATTCTAGAAGACTGGTTAGCCTTCCTAGCTCATGCAAGGTCTTCTTTACTGCTGACACTACACAAGGCCCATCATTTGAATTTCACATGCTACAAAGAGAGGCTATATGGTTTGGATCAAGTAATCTTAAATGGGATGATCTTTACGCCAGTTGGAAGGCCAGTTTGTTCGAGTGGTTAAGGCACCAGACTAGAAAGTAAGAGATTGTGAGTTCAAGTCCTTCCTTTGATGTAAAAGCCAGCTGGGTGACTTTAGGCCAGTTACTCTCATTCGTCCAACTCACCTCACAGGCTGTTGTTGTGAGGAAAATGATGTGTTGGATATGTTTGCCCCCTTGAGTTGTTTGTAAAAATAATAAAAGCACTTTGCCTTGACTTGGACTCAAGGTACCAGACCAGGCCTTCTGTAATTATCTAGAATGAGTTTGGTCCTGTGTTCCAATGAAGTAAAATCAATTTTCCAGTCAGTTAGCTTGGCCACCAATTTGTTAGATCCATATGGTTAAAGTCAGGAGATCACTTCGAAGTTGGTCAGTGCCTTGATGTCTGCTTTTTTGAGGGAAGGGGTAATTCCTTCAGCCTTGTACCTTATTTAAATAAGACATTGCTGGAACTAAAAGTTCTGGAAAATGATTATCTGGTTTCCATTTTAAGGAAGGTGAAGAGGATGGTCAGACTTAGTTCCAGTGAACTCTGGAGGGAACAGATTAAATTTATCTGTTTCAACTGGGTTTCAAGACAGTGTTTGGTAGCAAGTTTCCATTAGTCATATTTGTTGATACCTGTGGTAGAATTGAGATGAGTGCATTTATACTTGTGCTCCCAGATATCTCAATAGCTTTCAATATTCTTGACCATGGTATCATTTTGGACCAGCTTCAAAATGGAAGATTCCAATTTACAGTGATTTTTCAATTTCTGTGTCCAGCTTTGATCAGGGTTTACAGGCAGAGAGAAATAGCACCCATGGCTCCTCACTTTTGGGGTGGTGCAGGGTTCTACACTTTTTTGCCCAGCTGATAAACATCTGTATGAAACCATTGGATGACACAGTCAGCTGTTTTAACATGAATAAAAAGATCCCTTTTTACAATCTTGTAATTCCTTAATTTGGGGTGACTAGATGGAGCTGAGCATTTACTGGCCCAATGCCCTTCCTGACACCATGCAGAGTTCATAGGAACTCATTTTCTTTGTGCCCTAGGAAAGAAACATCTGCCGCTACCTAAGATTGAACTCTCAACCTTCCCGAGTGGGAGGTGAGCATCTTCAATATTAGGCTACCATGCCGCTCTAATTTATCATATATATGCAAATGAAATCCAGTTATACCTCTCAAATCCTAGGAAGTCAAGTGAGTAGGTAGAAGCTGTGGCCAAGATAGGTACATCTTGTTCACAAGTTGTATCCTTTTTGGAAAAGGGGGCCCTTCAGACAGAGATTCATGACTTCATCATCACATGGTTGGATTACTGTAATACACTTTGCTGCCCTTGAAGCCCATGCTGAAGCTGCTGCTGGTCCACATTGTGTCAGCACGGGTGATGATGGGTTCTTTTGGTTTGATTTTAGTGTTGTATTTCGTACTTTGTTTCATTAATTAACTAATTTGGTCATTTGATTTCTATAGCACTTTTAGAACAATTTTTATTTTTTATTTTGGTATGTTGTATTTTCTTCTAATAAGTAGGCTTTTTTTTTTTTGTTTTAATCACCCAAATTTGTTTGGGAGTTGATGGAATAAAAAACTTTTTTTTTTATGTCACTGGACTGGCCTTGAAAGGGACTTCACTGTTTCTCTCTGTGTGTATATTCCAGAATTATTCTGAGCTATCTATTTCTTTGTTAATTTGCTTCTTAAACATGTCTGTGTGAAAACCCTCCACAAGTTTTCAACAACACCTATTTTAGTTTGGTAAAAAAGAATATATAGCTTTTTAAATGTGCAGTAATTTTTGGAATGAATATGTTTGGAATTTCAACTGTTTTCTCCACTACCTTTTCTCCACTAGATGTCAGGTTTGTATTGCAGAAGTATTTTGCTGTAATGTGTTATTTCAAGCTGTAAGAAATACATTAGGGATGTTACCTTATAATCAACCAACTGAAGTTTTAAACAGATGACTCTTTAAAAAGGAAAAAAAATGTATGGAAATTTAGGCCCAAGTATCAAAAAAATTGCAGCTGAATTGGTCCATAGAGAATGATCTAGCTAAGCAAGATTAATGCCACAATGATTGTCAATGTGCATTCCCCGTGGAACACTCAACACTGCTTTGTTATACCATAACATTCGCTAGGAGCATGCGCAAGATGGTGGCGGCGTTTTCGAATGCGGTGTGAGGACGGGATGGTTTCGGGGCTTTAGGAGATGCTCACAGGGGCGCTCGGCCATCAGCGACCCCTAATTTGAGTGGGCGAGCTTAGGGCGAGGATTTTGAGATCTTCCTCGCCCCTCAACTCGGCTGGGCTCGACTCGGGCTGGACTGGCTCCAGGGCTTCTTGGGACGCGGACCCGGCTGTGTGAGGTTGCGGAAGGCCAGAACTACGTCGGAGCTTGCGCCGGAGCCGCGGAGCCGCAGAGGGCCGGGAGTTGTGTCGGCCTGGATGGCAAAGTTGGGGCCAGCGTTTGGCGAGATGCGGCGAGGCTGGAAGCGCCAGAGGAGCTGGAGGGGCCGGATGGGCTTGAGGGCGCTTAAATCACCAGTGCCCAGCTGTGGAAGGTTGCGGAGCGGCGAGGCTGGAAGCGTCAGAGGAGCCGGAGGAGTTAGATAAGCCCGAGGGAGCCTGGAACAGCACCGCCTGAGGAGCCTGGGGGGGATGCCGAGGAAGGGGTGAGGGGCGAGGACTTGAAGACCTTCCCGCCCCCGATATGTCGGCCTCGGCTTGCCCACTCTAGGGGGCATTAAACAGGCTTGGATTGGTTGTAGGGGGAATGCTGGCTTGTCGGCCGCCTATAAATATGGACATCTTGGCGACGACGAGGGGGAAGAGGAGACTGAATGGGGGCTGATATGGGACAATTACAGAAGACCCGAAGGCCCGCAAGATATCTAAATGAGGCTCTCCCCCCTCTCCCGGGCTTTGCACTGCACTGTACTTGTTCTACAAGATGGGCTTACCAGCTGCTTAAATTGTAGGACTCATTTCTCTGTTCCCCACCCCTTCTCTTTCCCCTTCTTTTCCCCCCTCTATTGGACTTGCCAGAGACAATTTTTATTTCTCCCCCGGAACTGCACTGGCCGATTAATAGACCAACAGCCTTTGGCCCTCTGACATCGTTGTGAGACCCGGTTTTTAAGCTCCGTCCCCACCCTTTATTCTCATGGTGCATCAGGAATGTACACTGCACATGACCTACTTGCGCTGCGAGACTCCCCCCTCTCGCGGAGATGGCCCTCTATATTATCAAGGGCCCACCTCAATGACGGGTCTTGGGACCCTGAGAGGTGGCATGCGAAAACTATGCGATTAAGGGGTTGTTTACATAAACTTTTAAAGAAATTTTTAAGGGGTTTCAGGGAGGGGGAGGGTCTGTTTGGATTACGGGCAGTGGGCATGGGGGTTAGCCCACAAAGGGGAGGGACGGGCTCGTTACAGAAACTTGGTGTGAGAGGCGGGGGCCCCGGGGTTGAGGGGGGAGGTAGGGTTTGTCCGGATAGTATTTACAACATCACTACCGTAAGTGGGAGGGGTAGATATGGCGGGAGCAGGGGGTCATATCGTGTTCGGGGAGCGCGCACCCGTTGTTTACAAACGGTAGTGCGCTCCGGCCCCCAAGGCTCCTCCCGTTCCCCAGGTTGCACAGACCCTCAGGGCCCGACCCTTCGGCTGATGCTGTGCAATGCCAGGTCCGTAGTAAACAAAGCCCCCCTCATTTGTGATCTTATCTCGGAGGGGGGAGCGGACCTGGCAGGCATTACGGAGACCTGGCTGGGCCAGGAGGGGGGGG
>WNWU01003199.1:0-25808 GCA_012654045.1 Ptyas mucosa | reverse complement strand
CATGTAGCTAAAAGTCAATCTACATTTAATGTACCTCTGACTTTGGGAATATTTCTTCATAATGAAACAAAAGTGTATTTTCTGTTCAGTTCACACTCCTTGCTCGCTGGATCTGGAGGTCACAAACAAAGGCCACATTTTGTAATTAACCCACGTGCCCCGTTTTGACTGGCCCAGTGCTGTAGGAGGCTGAGTGCTGTCCCGCCCCTGGCCATGCCCACCCTGACCATATCCACCCAGCCGGTCATTAGAGCAGAGAACCAGTTGTTAAATTATTTGAATCCCACCACTGGAACAAACTGTTTCTTAGTGGAGCTAACTATGCTTTAGTTTTATCCTTTCTTCATGAGACTTGTGCTTACAGAACAATAGCCATATTGTCATCCATCCTCTTTCCTCCTGTTTGATTGGCAGTTCGTTTATGCCGATGATTTATACCATACTGTAGGAAATGACCAGGCTGAGCCCAAGGGATGGGCCAAATGCTTCATCAGTCTCGAGTCGTTTCACACCCAGAAGGGATCTAAATCCAGCCCACTTTGAGTAAAACTGACCCTCCTCTATTGCCAATTTGCTTTGACCATTAGTAGTTCAGATTCTTACAAAGAGCTTGCAATAAATGTTTATATTCATTTGAACTTCCTGGATTTCCTGATTTCCTTGGCATTTGACAAGTATACTGTCATTCAATCTTTCAGTGGAAAGAGAAGTAAAATAATGTTAGTTTTGTTCATTTCCTAGACATTAGTTGATGGGAATGTAACTAAGAAAATATGTCTTTCGCTGGCCAAAGTGAGCATATTATTTCAGAAGGCAGCAATGTTTTGTTAGATAAGTGATGTACAGTTAGACGAATAATGTGTATACGGATGGCCTAATTATTTTAATCAAAATCATAATATGCTTTGTAGAATTGTGTTTTGATTTAGTTTCTTTCTTTGTTATTTCTTATTGCAGAAGTTGGAAGTCCATGTTTTATGAATAAAATGTGCCACTTAAGGAAAAAAGCTATATATTTGAAGAGAGAAACTAGAAGCATATCACAAAAAAAAAAAGAAACTCTATACAAATCTATTATTTCTGCCACAGGAACTCAGCAAACTTCTATTCAAATAGTTGGAACAGAAGAAAGAATTGGTAACACGGGTTTTTTCATTTGTTGATTTTAGACAGCTGTCTTTTTATTGCTCTTATGACTGGGGTCCATAAAACCATTGAAGGCCAAACCGTGAATTGATCCAGTCAAATGTCGGATTTGTTTTTCTCTGCTACAAAATAGATGTAAGAGATTATCAGGCTAAGCCTGAGGGAGGGGTCTAATGCATCTTCCGTCTTCCGTCCCTTCGCAGCCATAAGAGATTTAAGACCAGCCCATCTTAAATTCCATCGACTACCAACTTGCTTTGACCATTAGAAGTTCAGATTTTTATAAAGAGCATAAGCTCGAAATAAACCTGTATATTCATTTGAATTGCCTGAACCTCTGATTTCCTGCTCTTGGCAGTAGACAATTGTCACAATATGGTGAGAAATCACAACCTCTTTATTCTGTGCAGTGCAGAGGTATGCTCTTGGGGCTACTAAAAAAATCAAGAGCCCCCCCATTCATAAATTAGCATAGCTTTTATACACTTTTAGAAAACAATGGCACATGATCATTAGCAAGCAGTAGGCAATAAGCAAGAGAGTATTCTTGGTCCTCCCAGAAGGTGGGTTAATTACTAAAACATTACAGCCCTTACCCATCAGTCCCTAACTGATAAGGCTGATAATTAAGTATGCAAATTTCTCTAGTTAATTTATCTGCAACAGGAAAGGGATGTTAGAGCATTTCGACTAATATGTTTACAATAGGAAGCAGGGCCAGCCTTGTTTCTACTGCTGCCTTTCTTCAGGATGGTACTTGTTCTTTCATTGGGTTATTACATAGCTTAGCTGTAATTTTAGGGCAAGGATCTCAGGCCCAAGAATGAGAGACCCCAAAGACAGAAACATTAAAGTTTTTCAACAAAATGGGATTTTTCTGGATAGAAGTAGCTCTCCATCATAAACTAGTAATCCACTGAATTAGGAGTCTTCAATTGCACCTAATTTAACATTAAACATTTCTAATGGAGAACTTCTAGCACTGTCTCTGAAAACATTATGCATCTCTTCCACTTCTTATGGTAAGAGAAGATAGCAGACAAAGGTTATTGTAAATTTCCTAGTTACTATTTGTGATTTGCAGCCTCCCCAGAACTATCTAAGGGTTAGTGGAGCTGGAATGTTCAGTTGCTTGAAGAAAAAATGGGT
Organism: Ptyas mucosa; assembly: GCA_012654045.1. Lineage (NCBI taxonomy): Eukaryota > Metazoa > Chordata > Lepidosauria > Squamata > Colubridae > Ptyas > Ptyas mucosa. The sequence goes on along the minus strand of WNWU01003199.1, from coordinate 23,513 downwards.
AAACTTTAAAATAGGTGCCATAAGCTTTTCAAAGTTATGCAGATAGTACCTACTCAGTCCAGTAATCTAGTGATTATTGGCATTTTCTCTGCTGCTTATATGTAGATCATAAAACTAGCCACCAGTGTTGTCACCTCCCCCCCAAACCAAGAAAAATGGTGCACACTTACCTTAATAGATTTTCTGTGCTAAGAAAAAAATAATATGCTTGAGGAAGCCCATTGATATGCAACAAAACTACTTGGAATGGTAAGCAAAAAGAGAACATTTTTAACATAGGTGCATATTATTTGAGTAACCCAAGCATGACTTTTTTTACCTTGAATATCTGTAGTATTGTTTAATTGTTACAACTCATGCTGAGAGGAGCCAATGTTGTCCTTGTCCTTAAATAATAAATGAAACTCCACATAGATTATATACACTTACAGTGGTTGTCAGTTAACAACCACTCATTCAGCAACTCTACAAGGTTGCTATGACATCCCTACAGCTCTACAATCGTCATCACAATCATGATTAGTGACCTTCCTCCTGGCTTCTCACAAGCTAAGTCGGTGGTCAGAAGTTTCAGTCACGTGGCATCCTTGCTTAAAGACCTGTCCCCAGTTACTGTTGCTTAACAACAGTAACTGGGGACTGCCAGAACTGCCATCACTAAACAGCACACTAAGGAGGACTAACTCTACAACAAATATATTATGTCTTCATAGTGATGGCAGCTATGTGACATCACACTTTATAGTGATATCACTTAGCAATGATAATTCCAGTCCCGTTTACAGCAAGCACTGTGAAGCAGTATATAAGTCCAAGTGCTATTGCTATTAAGTGAGGAATACCTCTATAACAAATATATTATGTCTTCAATCATTTTAACTTTGTATGGGGCTATAATTAGGGCCTAATTTTTAGTTTTGTCTTTTTTTTTTCACAACTACTCCTTTTTGTAATCTTACAAATCTTACCCAAAAAGTAGATGTATATGCTTACAAATGTTCTTGGGAAAAACAAGAACTTTCTAGCTGCCTGCATAATTTCCCTCATGCGTCTGGCAGGCAGCTAGACAAAATATTAAAGCTGTAAGAGAAGAAATAATCACAGTCACTGCCATAGCAGCTCATTCTACTACACCCCAGAAATTGACATTTGTTTCTGTTGAACTTGTCAAACATTGAAGGTGTACATTTTCCTCATGGTTAGGAGTAAAAAATGGCTGAATTCCTTTTAGATTCTCTTGGCCCTTTGGAATTAAGATATTCCAGGATGACAAATAATGACAAGTCCAAGTTACTTGGTAAGCTCCATGGTCAAGCAAATCCACATCCATGTCCCTAATGCAATTAATGTACAATTACATTAATTCCTTAAGGGAGAAGTAGGATGAAAATAAAGCAGGCTTAAACATTTCATCTTTATAGGGTATATTAATTATCAGGGCTCACTATAAATAGATATTTATTGCTTTATTAAATAATAATAATAATACTTATCAATAATTATTGAATATTTGCTCAAAGTAAATGTTTTATCATCACACATTAACTACAGTGTTTCTCTGAAGAGTTAAATTAATGTCAGATTTTAAACTTTACAGAAGGTCCATTTTCCTTTTTTTATTGCTTAGAATTGGCCATGTGGTTTTTTTCCTGTTCTTCTCTTTCTGATCTATTATATGAGAAAAAGAAATGAGGCCATTTTTCTCATAATTTTTCTCTCTAGTTTAGAGCACTAAGCCCCTAGACCCATTTTTATAGCAGCCAGAGTAGTGGTTCCATTTTTAATTGAAGATTACCTTCTTTCTTCCAATTTCTAATTTCAGAATTATCCTCTTCTCATATTCTAAGCCTAGTTTCTCAAGTGTAATTTTTTGCATTCTTAAAAAAACCTTTCAGTGGAAAATATGCATTTGATTGAGAAACAAATTCAGAAAAATATTGTGTTCTCTCCTTCCTTCTCTAATCGTAGAAAGTAATCAAATGCCTATGCATTTAATACATAGATCATTCATGGAAAGAAAAATTCTAAATTTTAAACCTCTAAATTCTAAACCTCAGTTCCATGCAACAAAAATGTATTAATATTTTTTCAGTAAGTTATTTTAATGGAAAAAACAAAACTTTTTTTGTTTTTGTAAGCTAATATGATATTATATATAATATCATATATATAATATAATATAATACGATAATATTCACCAAACCATTATTTTTATTCACCGTACAGAAATAAGCCTTTATGAAATATTATTAGCATTATTTTTGTTAAATTGTATATAATCTTGTATCTCATGTGATTTTTCCTACTTTAGTTCCAATATATGTTGTTATTGATTCCAAAAAAATAATTCTAAACTGCTTAACTGAAAAACTATTAATGCAAAGAATCATTGATCCAAAATATCAATGGACTGGTCCCAGAGGACGAATAACTAAAGGTAATTATTGGTTTATTTGTAAACAAAATTAGAAATGCTGCTCTTAATATAATTTATTTGTGTCGGGGTAAGGAACCAGATCTTTTGGGGCAATTCCAATTCCAACATCTTAATATTGTGCCATTAAAATTGGCAGCAGAACATTGATTTTTGGTGAATTTTCTCCTTTTGGGGAATAAAAGAGGGGGCAACACTCAAATTTTTACTATTTTAGAGCCTGAAATATTAAAAGAAAAAATATCTTCTCCACTTTCAGAACATAATTGCATTAATGACAAAAGCTCTGTAATTCTTGCAGGTGAATAAGTAGAACTTCTTTACATAAAATGATTGCTTGCCCCTGCTATAAAGTAATCCATACTGAACCAGGTGGTTGCTTGTATATAGCACTGTGGCAAATCAAATTATGTGAGGTATGCCTTTTTTGCAGATATGATTGGCTTATATAATTTTATGAAATCTTCAAAAAAATTGTTATTATATCACTGTTTCCATAATACTGGTTCTATTGCATGTTTCTTTAAAAGTAGTACTATGCTAGGCCCGTAATGGCGAACCTATGGCACACGTGCCAGAGGTGGCATGCAGAGCTCTGTGGGCACGTGTGCTGTCGCCAGCTGCTCTTCCAGGTTTTGTCATGCGCATGCGCGCTGGACAGCTGCTTTCTTTCTGGTTCTGGTTCCGTCGTGTGCATGTTTACATGAAACTAACCCACAAAATTGCTGTATTGGTAATTGCCATACCCCAGCCTAGTACAGTGATGGCTAACCTTTTTGGCACCAAGCACCGGAACCTGGAAGAGAGCAGCTGGCTGGCGCACATGCATGCAACGGAACCCAGAAGAGGAGCTGGCTGACGCACACATGTTCAGCCAACTGCTCTCTTCTGGGTTCCGGCACTCGGTGCTGAAAAGGTTAGACATCACTGTGCTAGGCTGGGATGTGGCAATTACCAATACAGCAGTTTTGTGGGTTAGTTTTATGCAAGCAAAATGAATTCAGCAAAACCAATTTTTTGCTAATATTGATGAAAGCATGTTGAAGAATGATTTATTATTAAATTGTTTTTATTATTTGTTATTATTTTTAAATTAAATTGTTTCTTTTGCGATTGCATTTTTGAAGTAAGTAAAAAGACTTATAAATTTATGACAAAGAAGCTTTGGAGAAAAGAACTAATTTAACATAATTATTTTGCACCAGAATTGGAACCATTTTATTTTATGAATTTGTCTGCTAATTTTGATCTAGGTGTCATTGTATTTGTTGATTTTTTCCCAGTTAGTGTATAGAACTTCCAGACAGAATTCCAACCCCACTAGAAATCATAATACCCTATCCTCAAGAAGGTTATATCACAATTAGTGTCTTGAGAGTGTACTCTTTTCTTATTTCTTTCCTTATCTGGTAATACAATAATACAGATGTCATTCCCCAAATAGTTTTCTGCCATTAGATAGTCTATGTTGTTAGTGGTGACAATTCCAGTTCACTCACCCATCTACCTCCCAGGTTCCTACCACTGTGGTATTCTTTTAGTAATACAGTGAGCCCAAATGCAATGTATCTGGCACACTACTAAAAATAAATTGACAAGCAACAGAAAAATACCATCTGGTTTAACATGTAAATTCGGGGAATATAATTTTGAATAGTATTGTTAGATTAGTAGATAGGTAACATATTGAATAAATAGCAAATACTAATATTTAATTTTTGTTCTGAACAAAACTTAAAAGTAAGAAAGGCTTGTGAGGTAATGATGACCCAATATAGGCCGTGCGGATCTGGATGGGGAGAAACAGGCTCAAGCTCAACCCGTCCAAGACTGAGTGGCTGTGGCTTCCAGTGTCCCGATATAGTCAGTTGGTGCCATCTCTGACTATTGGCGGCGAGTCATTGGCCCCCACAGAGAGGGTTTGTAACTTAGGTGTCCTCCTGGATGCACGGCTGTCCTTAGAAGAACATGTGATGGCCCTGGCCAGGGGGGCTTTTTATCAGGTTCGCCTGATCCGCTAGTTGCATCCCTTTCTGGATCAGGACTCCCTACGCACGGTCACTCATGCCCTCGTCACTTCTCGTCTGGACTACTGTAATGCTCTCTGCAAGGGGCTCCCCTTGAAGAGCACCCGGAGGCTCCAACTGGTCCAGAATGCAGCCGCGCAGGTGATTATGGGAGCGTCATGGCGCTCCCATGTAATACCTCTCCTGCGCGAGCTGCACTGGCTTCCGGTGGTCCTCCGGGTGCGATTCAAGGTATTGGTTACCACTTTCAGAACACTCCATGGCTTAGGACCTGCGTATTTACAAGTCATCCTTCTGCTACCAATAGCCTCCCACTGGCCAATTCGCTCCCACAGAGGGGGGCTCCTCCGGATGTCATCGGCCAAGCAATGTCGGCTGGCGACCCCCAGGGGGAGAGCCTTCTCTGTAGGGGCTGCTGCCCTCTGGAATGAATTGCTCCCCCGAGATGCAGCTTTATGCAGCTTTTCCCGATTTATGCAGCTTCCGCCGGGCCCTCAAGACGCTTTTATTCCAACCAGCTGGGCTGGCCTAATTTTTAAATTTTTTAATTGTTAACTCTTAATTTTTAAATGTCCAAAACGGGTAGTTTTATTTTAATTAGATATGGGCCAAACTATTTAATATTTCTTAAATTGTTTTTTAAATTTTATATTTGTGTGTTTTATTCTGGCTGTACACCGCCCTGAGTCCCTCTGGGAGAAGGGCAGTATTTAAATAATTAAATTAAATTATTAAATTAAATTAAATTAAATTAAATTAAATTAAATTAAATTAAATTAAATTTAAACAAACAAACATAAAAGAGAAAACCGATACACTCAAATTGAACACAATAAGGAACAGCTTTCATAAAAAATGAGCCTACACATGTAGCTAAAGAGCAAGACCTATGCAAACATGTCACTTTTAAAGAAAACAACAACCAAGTCCTTACTATCTATTCTAGCCCACTCCAATGAAGCCCCTCTGGAACTGAACAATTGCTTTCATAGCATCCATCTGGAAGAAAATATACAGACACTCACAAAGGAGCATTCATTCATAGTTCCTAAAAAAGAGCACAACCCAGCATTCCTGCAAGAGGAAGAAAAGTATTCCAGACTTCCGTAGGGGGGGGAAAAGCGAACATTGGTGATAGGAGATTCAATTCTTAAGGGAACAGAAACTAGACTCTACAGACCAGGCAGTCAATCTAGGGAGGTGTATTGTCTCCCTGGAATAACAATCAAAGATGTACCTAAGTACCTTACTAATATAATCAACCCCATGGACTATTAACTGTCTTTTCCTACACATGGGAACAAAGACACAACAATGAATCTGAAAACAATAACATGAGATTATGAACAACTAGGGAAGAAAGTTAAAGAAGTAAGAGCACAACTGATGCTTTTATCTATACTTCCAACAAAAGGCCAACATCCAATGAGGGAGCAAAGGATTTTAGAAACAAACCACTGGCTTAAAAATTGGTGTTGTCAACAAAATTTCAGCTTCCTAAATCATGGTCTGCATTACCTACAGGAAGGCCTATTGGCAAGGAATGGACTGCACCTCACAAGAACTAGAAAGAATAAATTCAGAAAAAAATGGCTCATCTTTTGAGAAAACTTTAAATTAAAATTGAGGGGTGTGTGTGGGGAGGCAATCTTCATGGCCTTTATAACCTAATTCCAAGCAAAAATCACTAGATAACCAATCTAGTGGTTGATTAGGAGAAAGAAAGTAAAGAGAAAGGAAGTAAAGAGAAAAAGGAAATAAAAAAGAAAAACATAATGAAGTAGAGAATGATGGAAATAATTAAAATCCCAGTTACAAAGCGAGAGATATAAGAAACATACCCAAGACCCATAAAGGACTCAAATGCCTATACACTAATGCTCAAAATTTAGGGAACAAACTATTCAAAAGAAACAAAAAAGGAGACAGAGTTGCATATTATATAAAAGATCCCTACATCTCTATAGAAATACAGAAAACCAGGATGAAAAGCTCCCAGAATCCATATGGGTCAATATAAAAGGGGGGGAAATGACATTGCTATACAAGCCACACAACCAAGCAGAAGAAATAGTTGAAAACTTTGCTAATCAATTAATAAATGTATGTAGGAAACATACCACAGTAGTAATGGGAGACTAACCTTGATGTCAACTGGGAGATAAACTCTGCAGTAAATGGGGGATCGAACAGATTCCTAACCAACTTAGCTGACAACTTTGTCATCCAAATGGTAGAGAAGGGAACTAGAGGAAAAACTGTACTGAACATAATTCTTACTAATAGAGGAGTGATAGAGGGAGTTGAAATTGCTGAAACGTTGGGCGAGAGTGACCATATCATACTGGAATTTAATATAATACAAACACAAGCAATAGAATATAATCCAATCAGTGTTTTAAAAATTAAAAGAGTTGATTTTAACAAACTCAGAGAAAGCTTAAGCAAAAGTTCATGAAGGGGGAAACAACTCAAGAAGCGTGGGAAACTTTGAAAAATAATAAAATAAAAGCTCAGTCCAACACAATACCATTGAAAAAGGAAAAACTAGAAATCCAAGAGAAACCACCATGGTTGCAAAAGATCTCTCTGATGAACTGAAAGACAAAAAGGATAAGTACAAAAAATGGAAAGAGGGACACATAACTAAGGCAGAATATCAACAGCTAGCCCAAATCTGCAAAAATGAAGTCAGGAAAGCAAAGACTCAGAATGAACTAAGACTAGCAACAAAAGTCAAAGATAATTTTTAAAAAGTTTCTTTCAACATATAAATAACAAGAAAAAGGTCAAGGAATCAGTCGGTTCACTAAAGAGAGAAGATGTCAAGGAAGTAACAGACAATAGAGAGAAAGGAGAGCTGCTTAACCCATTCTTTGCATCAGTCTTCACGCAAAAAGAAACACTAACCCAACCTTCCAAAAAAAATAACTATAAACTAGAAATTAAAATTAAAATAAGCAAGAAAATGGTAAGAGAACACCTGTTTGACCTTGATGAATATAAATCACCGGGACCTGATAGATTACATACCAGAGTTCTGAAGGAGCTGGCAGATGTTATCTCAGAACCATTGTATTATGTCTTTTAAAAATGTTAGAGCACCAGGGAGTTACCAGAGGATTGGAAAAGAGCTGATGTGGTTCTTCAAAAAAGGAAGAAGAAAAAAAAAACAGATCTAAGGAAACTAGAGACTAATCAGCCTAACATCAGTACCTGGGGAAATACTGAGGAGGGGGGAGGATAATAAAAAAAACAGATCTGTAAACATCTAGAAACAAATAAAGTTATAATTAGTAGCCAGCATGGGTTTATTAAAAACAGATAATGCCAAACTAATCTTATTTCATTCTTTGACAAAGTGACTAAATTAGTAGACTAGCAAAATGTTGTGAACATAGTATATTTAGACTTCAGCAAGGCATTTGACAAAGTAGACCACAACCTACTTTTTGGTAAGCTAGAAAAATGTGGGATAGACAGCATCACCACTTGGCTGGTTTGTCAGCCACCAACTGGCTGACAAACTGTACTAATGAGTAGTCCTTAATGGTACTACAGCTACAGTATATGGAGGGAAATAAGCAGTAGGGTACTATAAGTTTCGGTCTTAGGCTCGGTACTCTTCAATATCTTCATAAGATGAGGGAATATAAGATGAATTTCCAGCTTAGTGCCAAATTTGCAGATGACACTAAGCTGGCAGGAATAGCCAACATCCCAGAAGACAAGTTCAGGATCCAAAAAAGTCTTGACAGACTTGAATAATGGACCCTATTCAACAAAATGAAATTTAATGTGGAGAAAAGCAAGTTTTTACAGCTAGACAGGAAAAACCAAAGGTACAAGTACAGATTAGATGAAAGCTGGCTCAAAAACAGTAACTGTGAGATTGTCCTAGTAGACAATCACTTAAATATGAGTCAGCAGTGTGTGGCAGTAGCCAAAAAAGTTAATATTATCCTTAATTGTATAAACAGAGGCATAGAATCAAAATCGCACAAAGCATTAGTGCCACTTTATAAAGCCTTAGCATGACAATACCCGGAATACTGCATTCAGTTTTGGTCACCACATTACAAAAAAGATGTTGAGACTTTGGAAAAAGTGAAAAGAAGAGCAACTAAGATGATTAAAGGCTTGGAAACTAAAACATATGAAGAACATATGCAGGATTTGGGTTTGGCTAGTCTAGAGAAAAGAAAAACTAAGGGAGGACATGATAACAGTATTCCACTATTTGAGAAGCTGCCACAAAGAGAAGGGGGTCAATTTATTTTCCAAAGCATCAGAGGGCAGGACAAGAAACAATGGATAGAAATTAATCAAGGAGAGAATCAACCTGGAATTAAGAAGAAACTTCCTAACAGGAAGGACAATTAACCAGCTTGCCTTCAGAGGTTGTGGGTGCTTCATCACTGAAGGTTTTTAAGAAGAGACTTGTCACTTGTCTGAAATGGTATAGGATCTCCTGCTTGAGTAGGGCGCTGGATTAGAAGGCCTTCAAGGTCCCTTCCTGATTCTAAAATTCCTTCCGTCCCCTTTGCAAAAGCTTTTGGTGTGGAGGAGAGAGGCCCGAAGGAGTGTGAATTCAAGCTCCTTCAGATTCACTGAGGTTACCCGGTGCTCTAAAAGTGGATAAGGTGAATCAGGCAATCTTAGCAGGGCACGCACGTCCCATTCTGCCTGTGCTCTCAGTGCTCTACTTTTGGAGTGCCGCAATCAGCAAAGAAACCGCACTGCCATGAAAATTGTGAAGCAAAAAGGATAAATTAAATTAATAATATAATAGTAATAATAATAAAGAGGAGACAGCTTGCTTGATCATGGAGTTCTTCGAAAGATAAGTGAGTCTTCACAGGCCCAGTGCCTGCAGAGCAGTATGGGGGGAAGCAAATATGGGGACTCCAAGAGAGTATGAGATAGCTCAGTGGGTGGGGGGGACATATTTGATGATCGGAAGCAGGGTCTGTTCCAGGACTAGGCCCCCTATGCTCTTCCCACCCTGAGATATCTCATGTGCACTTAATGACCTACTCATTTGATTAATGGATGCATCGGAGAAAGCAGAGAGTGGTCACATTAATTTACCATGATCCAATTAACAAATCCTCAGATTAAAAATATAATTGGCAATCTCTATTACACTTGTAACTTGAGGATTACCTGCATTTTCTCTGGGCCTGATGCTTTTTCAGTCTTTTGTCTGTGAAATAGACCTCACATCTCTTTTTCTAGGATCACCAGAGGTGGCAGGCCCAGAGGGATATCAGGTATAGGAGAATTGGCTATTGTTGGTGTATCTGAGATGGTAGTAATAGGTGACAATTATCTCCTCTCAAACCTGTTTTTTTTAAAATAATATTATCTCTATTTTAAAGCATATATTGCAGTGGGTTTCTCAAATGAGTTTATCTCTATTTTTATGGTTTATATAGGGGTACTTCCTGCCTCAAAATGATAGAAATTGTACCAACAATTAGGGTCACAATTTCCTACCATTGTGTCCACAGAATAAGTTGGAAATTGGGTGATTTGGGCCATGGGACTACATATTACTGATACTTTTCTTATGTGGTTTTGTACATTTTCTTCTCTGCTTGTTTATACATTACTGTATGGTTTATTAAGGGCTGTATGAAAATAATAGTCAGGGTAAAATAGCCTGTTCTATTGCTAAATAATGGGTTTCAGGAATTTAGGATTACTTATTGTCTGGGATAATTTAATGACACATTTTTATGTTTTGAATTATTTTTATTTATAGAATCTCAAAGATTTGTTTTAAATAGTGATGGAAGCTTGGAGATTTATAAAATTAAAGGCAGTGATGCTGGGAGTTATACTTGCAAAGCAAATTATATGTACAATAATGATCAACTGACTACAAAAATCCATTTTATGCTCTATGGTAAGTAAGGATTTAGCAATCTTTTTTCTAACTATGATATTAACTTATAAACTAAACATATACTCAAATGCAACTAAAGTAGTATAAAGTAATAAATCACATTTTAGAATGTTACATCCTAGGTCTATTGAAACTAAATATAGAGAGATTTATGAACAATGCTCCAGTACACAATACAGTACACAATAATTAAAAATTGTGCATTCAGAAGTTATGGTCAACAGCTGAAATGGTTTAAAGCAAGGGTCTCCAACCTTGGTGACTTTAAAACTGGAGGATTTCAATTCCCAGAGTTCCCCAGCCAGCTTTGCTCCAGAACTCCTCAAGGCTTAAAGTTGCCAAGGATGGAGACCCCTGGTTTAAAGGGTAAACTTCATGAAGGACTAGACTGTCAAAAGAGTTGTGCCCTTTCATCCTACTTACAAGCGGTTTAAATGCTTCTGTTAAATAATAACTATCTCCCCATAAACCCAAATAGCATCTGAAGAATACTAGCTCAAAATGAGTGGAAAGGTAGCTCTTTAGAGTCAATTAGAGCTACTAGAATAAAGGAGCTACTTGATTAGACCTACTTGAATGAAGGACTAAATGCAGCTCTTTGGCACGCATGTCTTTATAGGGAGAGCTTATCTGGGGTGTGAAAGTGTCTACGTGCTGATTCTAATGTGACATTTGAGGGGGTGTATATGTGTGTAAGTATGTTTATACTTCTGAACGTGCAGTTCCTCTGGGAGATCTAATTTAATTAACTCTGTGTTTGCAGACCTTATCCTTTGATATGTAGACTAGGTCTGGATAATTTATTTGGGGGTTTTAGGAAGTTTGCTAATTTTAGTTGATTAACTCGGTTTCAGCTTGACTGTCAATTATCTAGTGGATTATGTAGTGATTCTCAGACCATTGTGGAGTCTGTTAATATTTTAAGGGAAGATGAAAACAGTATAAAGAATTAAGAATAAAATATATTTGGACTTCCGGTTGCTGCCGCGGCGTCCCAGATGCGGAATTAGTGGGACTCCTTGGAGCCCCGCAAAAACTCCGTCTGTCAAGCCGCCGCCGGCAGGTCTGCGGACCTACCCTGTCCTGTAGGGACAGGGGGATAGAGAGGGACCCCTCGGACGGCCAAAAGGAACAGACAAGTTCCTTGGGGCCGGAGAATTACCCTTTGTGCCGGCGGCAGTGGATGCGGCAGCCATGGTGGCTGCCCCGAAGCTGTGGCAACCGGGACAAAGGATGTGCAGGAGGAGAAACGGAGAGCGGAGCAGGGAGTTTGAAAGCCGGGTGAGTTGACTTCTGCCCAGGCGGGAACTGCCTGTAAATGCTGGATTACAAAAAGTGTGCCCCAGCCTTAACAGCGGCTGAGAAACATTGGGGCAAAAAGACTCAAATGAATGGTGGAGATAGATGATTTTATTACAGTTTTGGTCTTTTTTGTTTTGTTTTTTGTGGCTATTTTTTGTGGCTAAATGAGATTGGATTATGTTTGAGAGAGAGGAAGGAGAAGAGGAAACAAATATGCTTTTAAAAGTAAAGATAAAAGACAAACGGAGATGGAAAAGATGGCTGCCAGCTGAAAAGTGAAAGTGTAAATTCCAGACTGCTTGTTACTTGAAAGAGAAACTTTGTTGCTTGTTACTTAAAGTGGATTACTTTGAGAAAAATCTTAAGAGGCTTGACTTTGGACATATAATCTGTGTATTGGAGGATATTGAAGACCAGAAAGAAGAAACTAAATGGAATAATGAAAACTGATTTATTAAGCGTGACAACAAGAGAAAAAGGGCATGGCAACGAAAGAAGAACATGATGAAACCATATATGGAATAGCCAATTCAGAATTAACTTTATAGACCTTACAACTTTGAGGACATTGAAATGGAAAATAAATATACACAGATACATTGGAGAAGGGAAAAAATGGAATATAAAGTAACAAGATAACAAAATACCATAGTTTGAATTAAATGGATGTAATGGTGTCTGGGAGTTTGATCTTTGAATAATTTTAGGAGATACCTTCCTTCTTCTCTGGGCTCTCTCTCAATATTATTTTATTTTATTTATTTATTTTTTCCTCTTTCTTTTTTCTTTTGTCCTTTTTCCCCCTCTCTATTTTTTTTCTAATTCTCTTTTCAATTTCTTTTGTTATATTTCTATTCTCTTTCCTATTTTTATTTTTGTTTTTGTTTTTTTATTTTAACCATTATTAATATTGTCACTATTCTCTCTCTTTCTTCATTATTATTTTTATCAAAGTTGATTTTATGAATATACAACAGTTTGGCTAGGAAAAAATGACTATAAATGATTGAAAATTATGATTTTTGGATGTTTTAATATTTTTTTAAACTTGGAATTTTTAAGCTCTATTTACTGACCTAATAACTTAGAAGAAAATGTTCTCTAAGGTGCTGGATATTAAGAATTAATTACAGATTTAATAATTATAGAAAATTGATTTTAAAGTGATTTAAAATGTTGATATTCACTGGAAATAAATACGGCATGGGAGAAAGCCTAGGAGAGAATAGGAGTTAAGATATTTGTCGACATACTTTATACTCCATACTTTCTACGACATACTCCATAAAGATATGGAGGAGAATGGATTTAAAAATGAATATTAGTAATATATTGTGAATTAATTTAAAGCTAAATAATTGAATAAGAGATGTAGAAATGGAGGAAAACATAAAGTTGGACAATAATTAAAATAAAATGTTATGAATTAGTTAAACAAATGAAGTTAGGAGTGGAGAGAAGCATGATTCTGGAGAACAGTGAAAGTAAAGCTGTGATCTAGTCTTACAAATAAGGTAGAAGTGGAGGAAAGCATCATACTGGAGAACAGTTAAGGCAAAACTGGGAACCAGTTAAAAATAAAAATAAGAGTTAGGAGTGGAGGAAAGCACGAGCTGGAAAACAGCCAAAGTAAAGCTGTGAACCAGCCATTAGAGTTAGGAGTGGAGGAAAGCATATGCTAGGTAACAGTTAAAGCAAAACTGTGAACTAGCCAAAAAATAAAAAGTTAGGAGTGGAGGAAAATATACCTGGAAAGCAACTGAAACACAGTTGTGAACCAGTTAAAAATAGAGATTGGAGCGGAGGAAAGCATTGCTGGGAAGCAACTATTTGAGTTGTGAACCAGTTTCATAATAGATTTAGGAGGATTGAAGGAGATAATGTTGGTATGCAGTCAAAATTATACTGTGAACCAGCTCAAATAAGTAAGGTTAGGAGTGGAGGTAAGCATTGCTGGAAAGCAACTGATTAAGATGTAAACCAGCCAAAAAATAAACTTAGGAGGAAGTGGAGGAGACAACACTGGAGAATAGATAAGCCAAACTGTGAACCAATTAAAAAAATAAGAGATAGAAGTGGCGGAAAACACTGTTGGGAAATAGCTATTTAAACTAGGAATCAGTTAAATATTAGACTTTAAAATAAAGTACTTTGGGAGTGACAAATTTTAGATGAAAATGTTGATTGATTTAGAAACTAGGAGGAAAATATTCTTTGTCAAGATTATGGATACTAGTTGCCATTTAAAAGAGGTATGATATAGATTCGATGTAATGGGTCTTAGAAATGAGGAATATATATGAAATATTGATTGTTAAAATGACAAAGATTTGGAATGATGTTTATTTGGAAATAACTGTTTAGAAATTAGGGTGACATAGTAGAATGTTTAAAATTTAAATGTTTAGAATAAGATTTTTCTTTTTTTTCTTTTTTCTTTTTTTAAAGATGTAAATGGATAAAATTTGGAACAAAATTGGTTGAGGGAATGTGAGTAATTGTATTTACTTTATACCGGATCAAATCCTTGCTCTAAAAAGATGTATTTTATGTTTTATGTTTCAAAAAATAAAAAAAACTTTTTTTAAAAAAAGAATAAAATATATTTGGATATAAAATTTATCCCATATGGATTATAAACTCTAGGAATCAGTCTCTCAGATTAAGTAAACTAAGCTTTTCAATATAACGAATTTCTGAGAATACTTAACTATTAAATATTTCAGTAATTATTTCTTAAAAGAATTCAAAGCACCAAGTCACACAGATTATATCCCAAAGTTCTGAAGGAACTGGCAAACATGATCTCATGAACCATTGAATCATATATTTCAACGATCCTGGAGCATCAGGGAATGAGTAGAGGATTGGAAAAGAGCTGATGTGTTTCCCATCTTCAAAAAAATAAAAAAATTGGTTTAGGAAAGACCCTGACAGCAATCTTGGAAGATCCTGGAAAGACAATCGAGCAACAAATTTGTGAACACCTAGAGATAAGCAAACTTATAACCAGAAGCCAACCTGGGTTTGGTTTTTTTGTTTGCTTGCTGTAGTTTTTTGACAAAATGACTAAATTAGTGGACTAGAGAAATGCTGTAGACATAATTTACTTGAATTTCAGTAAGATATTTGATAAAGTGGCCACAATCCACTAATCAGTAAGATAGAAAAATGTAGGTTGGACAGCATTACCACTGGATGGATGTGTAACTGATTGACAGACCATTTTCAACTTGTAGCCCTTATCAGAACTACATCTACATGGAGGAAAATAAACAGTGGAGCACTACAAGGTTCTGTTTTAGGTTCAATACTCTTCAATGTCTTTATAACCAATTTAGATGAAGGATTAGAAGGGGAACTCATTAAATTTGCAGATGGCACTAAACTGACAGGAATAGCCAACATCCCAGAAGATAGGCTCAAGATCCAGAGGGATCTTAACAGAGTAGAACACTGGGCCCTATTCAACAAAATAAAACTCAATAGTAAGAAAAGTAAGATTCTACATTTAGGTAAGAAATAACAAATGTACAGGTATACAAGTAGTACCTGACCGGTGGTGGTATCCAACTAATTTAACAACCGGTTCATCCTAAAGACTGGGTGGGCGTGGCTGGGGTGTCATGTGACTGAGTCGGCGTGGCCAACTTTATGTCACTCATGGCAAGGTGGGGTGGCGCAGGCTGGTCGAAGCGGTGGCGGCGGTGGCCAGAACCTTAGATTTTCCTTTGTGCAGTAACAGTAATGTTGATTCTCCAACACCTCATCTCTTGCTGGGTCTCGCTGCCCAACAGTCAGGGTTTTTAAAAAGGGTTTTGCAACAGGAAATGGCAGGTGGCTAATTCTGGCCTTTGTTGGTGCAGCTGAGCACATGCCCCAAGACACTGGCCTGCAGCTGCCACCTGTTTGCCAGCGGAAGAAGCCTCCAGCCGCTGCTCTTTTTCAGTGCGAGAAGCTTCCAGCCTCTGACTTTTTCGGCATGAGAAGCCTGCAACCGCCACTCTTTGCCAACATGAGTGCCTCCATTTATCACGTCTTTGCCAGCTCAAGGAGCCTGCAGCATCCATTGTCTCTTTGCCAGGCCGAGCTGCCTCCAGCCGCTGCCTCTTTGCTGGCCAGAACCGAGCCGGCAGCAACAGCAACAGCTGGAGGCTTCTCGCACTGGCAAAGAACGGTGGCTTCAGGCTCCTCATGCCAGCAAAGAGCAGAGGCTAGAAGCTTCTTGTGCTTGCAAAGACTGTGGCTGGAGGCTTCTTGTGCCAAAAAAGAGTGGCAGCTGGAGGCTTCTTGCACCAAAAAAGACTGGTGACTGGAGGTTTGTCGCACCAAAAAAAGATCTGTGGCTGGAGGCTTCTCGTGCTGGCAAACAGGCAGTGGCTGAAGGCTTATCGGTGGTGGTGGTGGGGACATGGCGAGGCTTGGCTGCCTTTCAGGCCCTGCTCTGGGCTGCTGCTTGCTCGACCTCCGGTCCGCCTTGGGTCCCGCATCCAGCATGCTGCTTCCAGGCCAGCCCTTGGGGGCAGGCGGCCCTTGGGGGAGGCATTTTCTCTCAGGCCTCCCACCCGGAAGGTTCCGTGGAAGCCGAAGCTGAGCCCAAAAGGTGGCTGAACCTTGCCATGTCCCCACCACCACCAAGGTGGTCCTTTGGCTGAGTGCAGCAAGCCCAGAGCAGATCTTGCTTCCCCGCCATCAGCCTTACCCTCCAGCCCATGTGAAAACGGGCCCGTTTTTGGCCTCCCAAACCCTCTGCGCATCCTGTTTTGGCAAAAACAGAATGCACAGGGTGGGGTTTTGGGAAGCCAAAAATGGCTGTGTTCAGTGTATAAGACGCACCAACATTTCCACCCTCTTCTGGGGGGAAGTGTGTCTTATACTCCGGAAAGTACAGTAACACTGTAAAATATATGAATTGTATAAGCTATGGGCTTTTGCTAGAATTGTCCTTTCTATCTCTGATAACCTTAGGTTTTTAATAGGATTTGTTTATTTACTGGATTTAGAAGACCAATTTCACAAGAGAACATGCGGTCTATAATATTAAAAAAAAGCAAAACAGTAAAAAAGAAAAGAACCATGCATATCCAGAAAATTTGAAACTTTGGAACTGTTTGGGATTAAATTTAATCCACATGGTTTAGCTAGTTCATTTGGTGAATTGAGCCTGTTTGGGTGTTTCCAAGCATGTTAATTCCATCCATGATCTACTAAGTGTACTATGGAAGCAGAACCAGCAGGCTAGTTTTGGGGCTAATTTAGCAGACCTATTCTTACATGTTATAGTCTATTTTGAAGCTACCAGCAACAGTTTGCTCCCTCTCTCTTTGAGTCATTTATCATTTATTGAGCAAGTAATATTAAAACAGAAAGCAAAACTTACATTCTCTAAAAAGTAGCTTCTTTACACTCTCTGGAATATTAACAGCCTCTAATAGTCCATTTTATGAGAACAAAAAAAGTGAACCAGGAATAGCTCCTGCTCTCCATAATGTCTGAAGGTACCAAAGATTTTAAAATAGACAAGCTGCTCTTGGCATAGAAACAATGAGTAATCCAAATAAAATAAAGGTCTCAAATTCCTGGAAGTCTGATAAGAGTATTTCAACAATAATCTATCTCCCATCCAAACTCACATGATGATCTGTGGCCTTTTCTCCTCAACCACCACCCCCGGAACCAAGAATATTTTTGAGATAATGACTCATGGTTCAGTAACATGACCCCTCAAATTCTGTATTCTTGGGAGATGACAGATTTAAATGAAATGTTCCAAAAGAGACAAAATGACTCACTATGTAAGAATTCTGTAAAAGACAATCTTGCTAAACAATGCCTTTGACAGATGGAATTGTAATAGCAATATTTGAACAGATGGCAATGATCAGCAAGAAAATGGTTGAGATGAAATATAATATTTAGCTTTAGCTTTAGCTATACTGAAAATTGGAATGCTCCCCCCAAAAGATAAAAATCCAAAAACTGTTTTAAAAATCCCCAAACCATGATTAGAAATCAACATATTCCTGAAGAAAAGCAGAAGAATTTTGTATCTAACAATAACTGTTGTATACTTCTTAAGGCAATTCCTGCATTGAAGGAAAGTGGCTTACTACCTAGGAAAGCAAACACAGGGTTCTGTTAATACTTAAAAATACAACTCCATCCATGTTGCATAAAATGAGGGCTTTTCTGGCAACCTTTGATATTTGCCATACATGTACATTTAAATAAGAAAATCTTAAGTCATTATGCCAAGTTAAAGTCCAAGTATCAACTTTGAATACTAACCATAATCGTTCACTTCAGTCTGGAGTAATAAATACTGAAAGCTATTCAGTCTCCCCCACTTCAACTATGGCCTTGTTGGAGCAATGGTCTTTCTAGCAGCTGAAGAGAGTCTTGCTTGGGTACATTTGAATATAATTTGTTTAATTCTTTTGGTAGGATGTCATAGGAAAAACAAATAAATATTGTAGCAAAGATTGAAGAGTTCAGACAAGTTGTGTATTTAATTCACAAGATAGCTGAACCTTTGTATAATTGCTTGTCACAGAAATAATCAATTCACAAGCTACTACCAATTAATTATTAAAACATAATATACTTAAAGAGCCTTCCAATAACAGCAAGGACAAAAGCAAGACAGCATGGAGGAAAGCCACAATCACCAAGTAAGAAACATCAAAAAGAGATCCTGATGGCAGTAAGGCAGTAAGGAAAGGAAAATTATAAAGCATTTGGAAGAGAGATTCCCACTAATTGTATTACAGGCACATATCTGAGAAAACATACTTCAACCCCTTTGGTATCACATTGTGCTACACACAACTCAGGAAAGTTGGGAAGATGAAAATTAATACAGACAATCTCCAAGAATGTAATAACATACTTCAGAAAAAGAACCCCCTTCCTACCCAAGCCCTTCTGAAGGGTAATTGCCTCAGGCCCAGTGGATTGTAATGGACCATTACCAGAGTTGGAAGAACTACAGCAGGAAGTGTTACCCAAGAAATTCTTCACTAATGCCTAATAATTGATAGCTGGGGCATTTACAGGAGCTGAATATCTGGTTATGAAATATTGTGAGTTGGCATTCTAAGTGTAAATATAATTAATTTTGGGGTTATATTTGTAAATACAACGTCATTCTATTACAGGAGACATATTCTACAGAAGATATTGCACTTGGTTATTTTGTAGTACATTCTGCCAAGGTCATTAGATTAAGAAAAAGTGGAAGGCCAAGTGGTAGTCTATATGTCTAGGTTTCAAATAAGTTTCTACCAATTCTACCAATTTGAAACCCTATAGTCCATTTTCAATGATTCTTGTTTTTTCATGTTATTATCAAAAGAAGAGAATAAATTCTTCAACAGAACCATTAATGCATTGGTGTTACGTTTTGGTAACTTGCATATTGTGAGCTGTTAGAGAAATAATTTGTTTTAATTTTTAACAGTCTATCATGTGCCAGAAAGGAGTATATACATGACATCAGAATTCACAAGCGGAACCTGTGAAACCAGCACAGTGGCATCATATATAAAATATCTCTTAGAGAAATTAGAGAGCTTAATTTACAAGCTTAACTGTGAAATCAAGCAATGGAACACCAAGTGTCATACTGCTACAGATACACTGAAAAAAATAACACATGAATTTACCTTTCAGTTCATAGGTAAGGTGAAACTTTTGCTCACTACTTCTGTGTTTGTGTGTGTGTATTATACAATATCCTACAATACCACAAATAGGAAAATATTGCACATATAATTTCTGTAATACGTGTGATAATAGTAATATCATGTGTAATATAAATGTAATAATGAGCCTATTTCAGTATGTATGACCATTAAAAAGATATCAAAAATACATGAGCAACTATTCTCCAAATCAGCCCACGCAGATCCAGTACTGGCAGGGGTCCAACCATCTGCACAAAATGCTGCTATATTTCCCAACAAAGTGATATTTATCTACTCGCATATAGCATGCTTTCAAACTGACAGGTGGGCAAAAGCCAAGGCAAATGACCGAAGGTTATTCTGTCACATGATGCTAGGACTCAAACCGCTGAAACAAAGACCATCTCCAACGACTAAGCAATTAACCACCATGTCTCTCAGTGCAACTATGAAATCACCATACAGGTAGTCCTTGACCGAGCACCATTCATTCAGTGACTGCTAGATTCAGGGGTGGATTCTAAATTTTTTTACTACCGGTTCTGTGGGAGTGGTTTATTTTGTGGGCGTGGCTTGATGGTCATGTGACAATTATTTAGAATTTAGCAGAGGTACTGGTCTACCAGGCTTTTAACTGCTTGCAGAGCTGTACCGATCTACCCATTTATTTTTTGCAGGCACTGATCCACTTATATATTTTTGCAGGCACTGGTCTACTCATTTGTTTTCTTTTAACTCTGATCAGCTTAGGGCGGCCCTTTGAAGCCCCGCGGCAAGAATTTAAACAGTTTTTTTCCCTCTAGCTATCAGCTGGGACTCAGGAGGCAGCAAAAGATTGGGGGTGGGGCCAAATAAAAGGTAAGAATAAAGCGGGGGCGGGGGGTGGGGGCGGGGGAGGCAGAACCGGTTCGGTGATGTCATATCATCACCACTACCGGCTAGGAAGAATGGGGCTGAACTGGGAGGAACCCACTACTGGCTAGATGTTATAATGGTAATGAGCAAATGGTGGTTATGATTAGTCCACAAAATTCTGGCTGTTCTAGCATCACCACAGCCATGTGATTGCAATCTTGGCAACCACTTTACACTTGCAACTGGTTACAGTGCTCTGAGATCATGTTATAGCCATTTGCAATTTTCTCTGCTGTTTTCCCCAGGAAGTCAATAGGGAAGGTGACAGGGAAGATCACAAATTATTGGATTAAATACTGCCCCCCCAATCAGGAAACACTCTTTGTCCATCTGCACTTGGGCTGCACCAACCACTCATATACCGTTGCATACCGTTCCCAGCCCTAGCTGTGCCTCACTCACATCCTTGCACAATGTGCCCAACCATGGCCTTGCACATCTTTCCTTACCCATGCCATACTTCTCACACATCCCCTCACGCTCATTTGCACCTTCTTCAACCCATGTTGCATCTTTCATGCCCCCTTGCATTCTTTTATTTAATTACAATGAATTCCTCTCCAGCAAAGTCTTTCCTCTCCCACAGTCTTTCAAGATAGTTCACAATTACCGAACTTTATCAGGCTTAGAGAGTGGTCAGGCCAATCTCTTTCAGACACCGTAATACTTGGCAAGAATGCAGGAATAAACTAATTGTCTCCTGCAAACACTCCTCCCCTTTTGCTCCTCT
Organism: Ptyas mucosa; assembly: GCA_012654045.1. Classification (NCBI taxonomy): domain Eukaryota; kingdom Metazoa; phylum Chordata; class Lepidosauria; order Squamata; family Colubridae; genus Ptyas; species Ptyas mucosa. The sequence continues at coordinate 2,509 of WNWU01003199.1, read as the reverse complement.
TTTATTCCCTTCATCGTCTACCTGTGGCCTTACTCCCAAGTCGACCCTTGTTCCTTAGCTGTTCCCTTCATCTGGCAACTCTGTGCATGTGCATACTGGGAACAGGCTCCAGCTGTTCATCTGCCTCACTGATGTCTGACTCCGAAGGCAGCTGATACCTGTCATATGGCTCTGGCCCCCTCTCTGCCTCCAATGCAGAGCACTGGTCAGAGCCTTCCCCAAACTCCAGGACTGGCCCATGTTTCTCCCCAACCTCCTCACTGTCTGAATCTGCTGCCAGCTCTGCTAGGCACTAGCAGGCCATAATACCCTGATCCCTTGCACGCTCACACAACTTTTTGTGGTAAGCTGGCAAGAAGTTGCCTCATCTAACAGTTGTGAGATTTGATTAACAACAGCAACCGGGACTACAGGGTCTGCCATCCCTAAGTGATGCTGTCACACTGTACAACTTAGTGATGGAAATTCTGGTCCCAATTGCCATCATAAGTCGAGGAATATCTGTATCTAAAAATAGATTGTTTTTTCAGTTGACACAGCACCTTTGTTTATAATTCAGGGAGCATACTATATCCCAAGAGTGCAAAACTATGAGCTTTTGCCACTACCAAAATTCTCTTTCTCCTTGGTAACTCCCCATTTCTCTATTTCTCATAGCCCTCCCAAAAACTGCTATTGCATTGGGTTCCCCAACAGCATAGCTGTGTTGGCTAGAAGGAGAACATTGATTAAATCCTAACTGTTTATTTTTATATGCAAGGAAGAGGTAGTTTTTAAAAAAATCTTATTTCTAAAATAGATACAGAACTAAATCCTTAATAGATTTAAATTGTGTACTGGTTTTTGTTGTTAATCAATAATTTAAAAAAAACAATACCTGAGTAACTAACTTTTAAGTGTATCTTTTCATAGATCACCATTGCCACCTGATAATGCCCTGGTATTGCAGGCTGATTTTATCTGTGGTAACATTACCGTATTCTGATACATGAAATTATTACATTAAGATATGATCCAAAATCATCTGCAAAAATGTAATTAAAACATAAAACATTCTCTCTTTTTCATTTTTTGCAGTATTTCCTCTTGTACTAGGTACAGGAGATTTTTGTCAAAATTCTCATTGTGAACATTCCAAAAGCAGCATCAGAAAGGTAATGTAGAATTATTCTAAAAGATTTAAAAGCTATCATATTTGAAAATAGTATGCTTCAAGACATGACCCTGCCAAAAAAAAGAGATAATCATGTAAATCCACAACATCAATACATTTTTCTTAATATTAAGGTATGCTACACCTATCAGACTTTGCTACCTACAGATCTCATCAACTTTTAGTGCATTGTTTACAAATTTATGAACCACTTTCTATACTAGAACTTTGTTTCATTGATGGTTCATAATTTTCTAGAATGGCTAGATAGGCCTCCCCCCCTCCCCCCACCCCCACACATACCAAAAAAACCTAATACATTCTGAGGATATTGCAACCAGTTCATGGCCAGAGTGCAATTTGCACATGACTAATTTTTGTTTGTATGGAAACTACGATTTATGATGTTAGCTAGCAGAAAGGAGTATCTGGCATTATGTTCAATATATAATCTATCTTGGGAGCCAATTGACAATCAAATATTAATGCTATCATCTTTTTAAATTGTAGGCATATGTCAAAATCAAGCAATTCTTTGAAGTGCTAAACAGAGATTCTTTTCCTGGTGATCTGTTAAGTTATGTTCCTGGTACTCTGTCTGGTGTTAAAATAGATCATTGCAAACCAGGATTTGGGAAAAACAGAAGTACCATGAACAACAATACAATATGTCCAGGATGTTGTGGTGAGTTTCCAGGGTTTGGAGTAGAATTATAGAGAGAGAAGTATAAAAGAAGGACAGAGAAGGAAAAAGATAACTTGTTAATGGCAAATTAATGACTAGCCTCACATCTGTAGTTAATGTCTGGTAGTTGCATTTTGCATCTGGGACTTCAAATACACTATTTGTTTGAACAAAGGCTAGGAAGAGAGCAAAAGGTTTGGCAAGAAAATCTAGCTGCATAGTGCTGATATAAATTACAAGAAGTGACAAGTTGTGTTACAGCATCTCAGTGTAATCTTTAGCCTTCAAAATTGCACCCCAATGCACTTCAAAAGATTCCTCCTTATGTTCCCTGTCATGTCTTATCATTTGACTAATAACCAATTTAGCCTTGACTAATAACCAATTGTTCAAAATTACAACAGACCCTCAAATGCAATTGATAACCTGGTTTCAATGTTTTGATGTCACCTCCCACCAGTCTTATGACCACATTTTGGATGCTCAACAGCCGGTCCACATTTATGGCCATTTGATGGAGTGGAGTGGAGTGGAGTGGAGTGGAGTGGAGTGGAGTGGAATGGAATGGAATGGAATGGAATGGAATGGAATAGAATAGAATAGAATAGAATGGAATTGAATAGAATAGAATAGAATAGAATAGAATAGAATAGAATAGAATAGAATAGAAT
>WNWU01003195.1:0-20893 GCA_012654045.1 Ptyas mucosa | reverse complement strand
CCCCCCCCCCCCTTTCCATTCAGTCGTGTCCAATTCTCAGTTTTCTTGGTAAGGCTTCTCAGAAGTGGTTTGCCATTGCCTCCTTCCTAGGTCTGAAAGAAAGTGACTGATCCAAGCAGGTCACCCAGGTGGCTTTGTGCATAAGGTGTTGTTCAGATGTCTAGCCTGAAGCCTTAATCACTATACCAAACTGACTCTGTATTTGTGTTTTCCATGGCTATTTATATTGTATGAGTACAGCCATTATGTTTACATCTTATGAGATCAGAATAATATTCCACCCTGGCTGTCCTGGGCGATCCCAAATTTGATAGGAAACTATGCACAGGAAATCCATTGCATACTCTCATATTGCATAAGAACTAATCTTTGGTCACAAAGTTTCTTTTCTTTTCCATTTATTTATTTAGCAGCTTTTTTCCTGTTTTCTCTCTTGCTTATTAGTTTAAAGTAATTTCTTCCCATGGTTCTTTTTATGAATCATCCTCATAATACCCTGTGAGACAATTAAATTGAGATAATGACTTATCTAAGATCACAACATAAATATAGTATCTGAAAGGATTCATGCTTATGACTTCTTGATAAACATCTATTTTCTATATCACACTAGTTCTCATTTAAGAATAATCTGTTAATAAGAGTAAACTCTCTTAATAGATAAGATCAGTCTGAATTCACAGAACACACTAAATCAAAGCTTGTTTTGCTTTGGGGCTATGCATAATCCCATTTAATTCTGTTTAATTCAGGTAATCTTGATTAAGAATACTCACGTTTTAGCAAGTTGCATGAACGTAACCTCTTTTTAAGGTAGCACTCTTTTGGAAGAGGTGCAATTTGGGATTGTGGGACTTGTCCAATGCATCTGAGCAATGCTGCATTGCAGAAAGTCTGCAAAGGCATTTACAGGCTTTGTGGGAAAGTGATACCTTTTTGCATTGTGCTTATGTTGGGTATTCATTGCTTATTAATAACAGCACTGGTTTATCGAGTTAACCCTAGTTGCAGCAGTTCCACGAAATGTTGAACCATAGTTAATCACATCGGCTGTGTTTGGACAGCGCTGTAGAGTAATTTTGGTTTGTAGTAGGTAGTTCAACAAATTAGCAAGTTGACTTTTATATCCAATGAATTTTATAAAACTACATAGAAAAATGTTCGGGATCATAATCAGAAAGCCTATTCCTGCTTCAGTGAGCTGCTCATATTCAGTAGGACAGGGAACTATGGAATGTGATAAGAAAGATGGGTAATGGAATGGATATAAAAAGACACTTCTTTTAATGTCTCTGCATCAACTCAGTATTGGGCTAAATAAGGATGCACAGAATTGGAGCTCTGTGCTGCATTTCATCTCAGATATTTTATTTGCCTTTGCAACGATTAAAAGGTTGGGTACAAGAAAGGATATTCCAGGTATAAGTAATAGTGATACAAACGAAGCGGCCTAATGACAATCCATCCATAACACATTGATCCAATGAACCACAGGTCAGGGTGCTCTTTAGATTTTTAACTTTTTTATTATTATGTTTTTTACTTGGCTGTTCACCGCCCTGAGTCTGCTAGGAGAAGGGCGGTATAAAAGTTTAATTAATTAAATAAATAAATAATAACTTGGAACTATAGTTCCCCATGGCCTGGCCTGCCAAAATACCAACAGTTGGGCATTTTGTCAGTTATAGTCCAAAATATCTAGAGGCATTTTTCACTTGTTGAACAATTGAACAACAGTTCTGGGTTATTTAACTACTATTTGCTTTAAACCATGATTTCCAGTTTGCAGTAATTGAGAAACAGCTGCTAATGTGAAACTTAATTCTAGCTTATTCCTGTTTTAACAAACGGGGAAAAAAGAATTAGCTATGAGCCTGGCTATTTACCAATTATTTTTTCCCCTTCTCATGCTTTAATGTAGTTTATCATTCTGCTTGAACACAATCTTTGCACTGGAGATCATCTTTGTTTCATTTTCTATCCCAAGCTTATTTTTACATTGTCAAAAGAACAAAGTTTGGTTGGCAAGGTAGATGGTCCAGCTGCTGTGGTGGATGAATCTTCATTGCAAAGTAAGTTTATTTCATGAGAGCATGATTTACTTCTATTATTTATATTTATATTTGTGATTCTTCTCCATTACCGCAAGTTATTATAGCAGCAGTTCTATGAACTAGGTTAGCCTGAGAGTTACTGGCTAGACCAGGGTAACTAACTGAATTCCATGGCAGAATGAAATTAGATTAGAAGCCAAGTTTCCCCAGCCTTGGACCAACAGCATAACTGCTATTCTATTGGTACAAGTTAATTGACTGTTGCGGCCTGCTCCAAGCTGTGACGTGCAGAAGGGAATAGGGTTTTTTTTTGTCCATTTCCAATATTATTTTACAAAAACATGTTTTAGAAATGTTTTGGAATCTTTTGATTCCAAATCTTTTGAAGTAATCTTGTCAGAATTCCTATGGTCAGCTCTTCAGACAAAAAAATAATGTTTAGCAAATATAAGGTACTACTTTTTGTAATTAAAAAAAAAGGAAACATCCTCTCCCAAATTGTTCTCTTCCAGTTGAGTCAGGTTACAATTTACATTATTCATAACCATTTTTGTTTAAATGATTCTGATATGTGATATATCGATCAGTTGAGGAAATGAAAATTGTTATGGGTTAGAATTTCTCAAAAAAAAATCATTGTTTATCCATGTTTGGAGGTTTTTAGATGAAATTTTCTGGGTCTTTCCCCTTTTTCCATTTTATTGTGTCCATATTAGGGATGTGCAATGTATTTGAAATAGGTTCTTCATAAAACATATTATTAGCAAAACATTGGTGAGTAAAGTGTTTAAACAGAGACAATTTGGGAAGTCTCATAAGGTTGCTTTAAAGGCTTACCTTTGCAGAAGTGTGTGAATGTACACACAACCATTTTACTTGCAGTTGCCCTTTTAAAGCTTTTGTGAAAAAATAGTTTTATGAAAAACATCTTTCAGATGCTTCACACTGCCTTTGGTGCACAACCATATACCAAAGGCACCATGTGTCTACAACCATGTGTCTACTACCAAAGAAAAGATGTAGTATATTCCAGTTGGTAAGACAGGATTACCTCTTTAGAGGAACAACTGCTTATGTTGGCAGTGGTTTGTTCTCCAAGCTTGCTGTTTAGCTTTCAAATGTTTCATCTCTCAAGCTAGGTAACATCATCAGCAAAACTTCGGACTGCTTCAGACAACTGCTTATACTACTCCTATTAGCCCTACACGTTTGATGCAAAAATTTAGAAATGGGAAATAATTGTTTCAGTTTAGTTATCTGTGAAGCATGTTGGTAATAGTACTTATTTCCTTTAAATATTTTTCCAGTTTTACTCTGAAATCTTCCATTGTATTTTTGGGGAAAATATTCTGTTGCTGGCTTTTAAAGAGCCACCCATGATGAGGCAGCAGCATTTCCCCTAGGTAGCAAGAAAGCAAGTATCTATAAACTGGATAAGGAATACTTTGCTTTTTTCAGGCAATCCTCTATTTATGGCAGACTGCCCAAAAGCTACTTGCAACCCAGTTCAGAAGTTATGACATCCCTGACTCCTCTCCATGGTCATGTGATTCATGGCCATTTGCAGTGCCCTGTGGTCATGTGACAGCAATTTGTGACCCCCCCCAAAAAAACCTCTGGCATTTACTTCTGGTTTCTGGAAAAAACTGTCCCATAGTGAATACTTAACCAACACCTCAAAAAAGCTCATAAAATCGGGTCCGGTCATATGATGACACACATTACAACCATCACAACTTACAACCATAATTGCCAGGCTCAATTACAGTTGTAACTTGAGGATTACCTGTATAAGTTAAGTATGATCTGTAACTCTTTTATCCCATCTAAAGGATCCTCTGAAATGATTGAGCTGTGTCTTTTTCTCTTTTTTTTCCTTAGAAACATCTCCTGAAGTAGTCTCCAGTAACCCAATTCTACGGAAATGCAGCCTCCCCTTCCCCAAACACCTTAAGCCAGTCCAAGCCTGGATCGAATCATTGCAACATTACGATGCTAGGCATCTGGGCTTGGCAGACCTGCATCCAGATGTATTTGCAGTGATGCCTCGGTAAAGGCTGTTGTGTTATTTATTCCTATACTGAATCTGAGCAAGCTATCTCATTATCCCCCTCCCCTCCCAAGAAGCGATAGAGATTTTTTTCAGGTGAGGGTGTAGGGAGTTATGACAGAAGGGATGGGGCAAAAATACAATTTAATAATGATTACCAGGCAAGAGCTGCAGAGATTTTAATACATTAGGAATCATCTCCAAGGACAGCATCTTAATGATATACATGAATCTGTTATCCTGGACCATACAATTCATATGAAGTCAGAGTTGTATGGCAATGAAAATCTGATATGCGTATATCTCAGCTATTAGAGCTATGAGCAACTGAGAAATTCTAGGGCAGTAATACCGAAATGGTTTGCCTGTGCCTCTTTCAGTTGTTTGTGTGCACTTTAACATTGTTTGCTTCTCATATATTTTACTAGCTATTGCTTCTGTCTGAAGCATGTCTCTGTATTTTTCCCTCTCAGCCTTGATATCCTACATTCAGTGGCAATATGGCAGAAGAATTTCAAAAGAATTGTGAGTATTGGAATGTAGATTGCAACAGATGCCTTGGATAATCAAATTGTACCCTGAGGTTACCTGTCCAGAGAGATGTGTGCAATAGTCTTAGAGGGGCACCTCTGCATGAAAAGTGCTGCCATTCCCAAACAGTCTTCCAGGGTAAAGCTGGATATCTAAGTATCCTTATATTTCTCCCACACCAAAGAAAGCACAAATGGGCCTTGGCTCTCACCATTTTTAATCAGTTACAGTCAAGAGCATTAAATATCATTCCACAAGCACTAAAAAACTGGTTGACTTGTCCCTGTCAATAGCTATCGCTTGTTTTGCAGCCATAAGGATTACACACCTGTTCATTTTTTGGATGTTAAGGTGAGGATCTAGGCAAGTGCCTCATGTGCCAGAGTGCAGAGGAATGGGTGAAAAAGTAGTAGGAACAGGAGCGACTTGTGGGTGCAAGTTGTAACCTCCTGCCAGCTTTCCCATTTGGAGCAAAACCTTAACACCTTAGAAAATGGAATCAAAGAAAATGATTATTTTTCTTCTTCAAATCATAAATGGCCGTTAATACTGAGGTTGGCAGGTCTTGTAGAATACAATTTAGACACGTCTACATTTCCACCTTGTCAAATTGCATTATCGTTGGTTGATTTTGGCAGGAGGTTGGGTATTATATTACTACCACGAAAAGTTAAGATTGTACATCCCTGAGGGTTGTTTTTCTGTAAAACTGTGTATACCTTAATTGTGCAGCACAAAATACTAAAAGGGACAACTGCCATAATAATGATTGCATGCTTAGGAAGTCCTTTTTATAGCAACAGTGCTCAGACTTACCCTGTTTCCCCCAAAATAAGACATCCCCTGATAATAAGCCCAATCAGGCTTTTGAGTGCATGGCAATAAGGCCAAGCGCTTATTTCAGGGTTCAAAAAAATATAAGGCAGGGTCTTATTTTCAGGAAAACACAGTATATACTGCTTCACAATGCTTTACAGCCCTCTCTAAGCGGTTTACAGAGTCAGCATACTGTCCCCAACAATCTGGGTCCTCATTTTACAACCTTGGAAGGATGGAAGGCCAAGATAACCTTGAGCCAGTTAGTATTGAACTCCTGGCAGTGAACAGAGTCAGCCTCCTCTGTATAGATTACAGAAATTGTGTGTCAGATTGATGGTTCTGCTATAATTGTAAACAGTTCCTAATACTTGGGAATAAAAGAAAAAGGCATCAGATTGAAGTCATCTGAAGAAGCTGCTATGGGGAGTCCCTGGTTCAAATTTGATTTAATCCATGAATTCCTATCAGGCAGTCTGTTCTGTCTTAGTTGTTCCTGGATCCATGGAAAAGAGGTAAAAACTTGAGCTAACTTGTAAAACTCCTGAGTGAGTGAAAGAAATGACAAGCAGGAACTTCATGGAACACTCTGGTGCAGGGGTCCCAACCTTGGCAACTTTAAGCCTGGTGGACTTCAACTCCCAGAGTTCCCCAGCAAGCAAAGCGAGGAGTTGGGAGTTGAAGTCCTCCAGGCTTAAAGTTGCCAAGGTTGGAGGACCCCTGCTCTGGTGAACTTCCTTTCTGACACATCCTGCTTCAGCTTTAGTCTCAGATCTTCCTTTTCGTTTCCAGAGTTATGCCAAGGCCAAGACGCGTGCTGAGATGCGTGGTGGTGGTAGGAAGCCCTGGAGGCAGAAGGGCACGGGTAGGGCACGGCATGGCAGCATCCGATCACCTATATGGCATGGAGGTGAGTGAAAAGATCTATCTCTGGTTCTCAGCTCTTCCCCTTTCTTGCAATAAAGTGGGTGGGTATGTCTACAGCAGAGGAACACAAAATAGATTGTATCTAACGGATAGCTTTGTAAGATATATTATTTTGGGGTAAACATTGCTTCTTGCCTTGCCTTTTTTTATTTCTGCAAGTTTTCTTTTGATTTCACAGCTTTCCTGTAGACAGGAGTGAGATTTTTTTTTCTTTCTTTTGTAAGTAGGCCTCTCTAGAAGCCTGTGTTTTTCTTAAAAGATATTTTTAAAGAATTAGAAATACATAAGACTGAAATTTGTTTCATGGTTTTTGATCAGGAGGGAGAAATCCCTCACTGATTTGTTTTCTCAGCCCATCATAAAAGCTGCTATTAATTTGTCTGTTTGTTAAAGTTCTCTCATTTTTTCCCTCCAGAGCTCAAGGCAGTGCAGAGTCTTCACTTAACAAAGGCAACTGGGATTGGCATTTCTATGACTAAGTGATGTCGTAAAGGCTGGTGTCACATGACTATGTTGCTTAACGACAGAAAGTGTAGCACTTCCAGTTGCCATCATTAAGTGAATCCTGCAACAATGTTAAGTATAATGTCACAAGCTGCCACTTGTGATCTTCTGCAAGTTTCCCTACTGACTTTGCATGTGGGAAGCCAGCAAAGAAGGCTGCAAATGGACCAAGGGATGGAGTGATGTATGGTAGTTGTGATCCAGGTGCCTGGATCATGTGACTACAGGGACACCGCAGTGGCCATAAATACAAAGCCACGTACTACTTTCTCAGTACCTTCCAGTTCAAACTATTGGTTGTTAAATGAGACCCATCTTTGTACAGAGTGTATCCTGGAAGCAACATTACATAGCACTCTCATTTCTCATAACATCCTGGTGGGGTACATGGCTAGAGAGTACATATCTGGCCCCAAATACCCAGTGAGCTTCAGTGGCTGAGGGTGGCCTTGAGCCAGGGTTTCTCCAGTTTGAGCCCAGTTCTTGACGCCTAACATCATCTTGCCAATTTGGTTCTGCTGCTCACATCCAGTTCAGTTGTGTAAGAGTTGCGCTCTGGCAGGCAGCTCTTTGAGTTCACTGACCCTTCCTTTGTTTCCTTCTAGGTGGTGTGGCTTTTGGCCCTCGTGGCCCCACCAGCTATTACTATATGCTTCCCATGAAACAGCGTGTCCTTGGCCTCAAGGTGGCGCTGACATGCAAGCAGATGCAGGTATGAGAGCCATATTGCAGTTTGAAGGCCTGTTTTGTCCTGGTCTGCTTAGGATAGGATAGGATAGGATAGGATAGGATAGGATAGGATAGGATAGGATAGGATTGGATTAACAAAGTTGGAAGGGACCTTGTAGGTCATTTAGTCCAACCCCCCTTACAAGATGCCTCACCTAAGTCTTGGTGAAGGCTACTCCCCCTTCACAATAGGTTGGTACCAAATCTCATAGTCAGGGTTGAAAATAAAAAGCAAATTACTGCAGGCGCCCTCTCCAAGGGTAACATTTTAGGGAAAGCTCCTCCAAAGACAAATAATTCCTTGCAATAGACAGTTGCACTGTGAAAGGCCAGAGTGGGCACTTTCCCTTTAGCCTGAGAAGAAAGAAAAATCACATCACAACCCAAATCATTAGGCCAATCTGGCTTAACATCAGCAGCAGTGCGGCCTCTCCTGCTCTCAATGGCATTACTGGATAACATCCATTCAGTTTCTAATTATAATCTATCGAAAAAATTTCACTTGCTCTATTTACTTTCCTTTTCTCTCTCCTCGATGAATTATTCCACCTTTTGGCATTGTATTTTTAAATTAGTTGAGAATCTATTATTCTTGTTGGGTTAGTTCCTAGCTACCGTATTTTTCAGAGCATAAGGCACACCTTAGTTTTTGGGGAGGAAAATAAGAAAAAAGCTGATTGGCAGGTGGATCAGCCTCCCGGAATACCCCCAATCAGCTGTTCCCAGAGGTGAATTTTAGCAACAGGTTCCTTGGTTGTTAGCTTGGTGCCTTGCTTTTTTTTTTTTTGCTTTTTTTTCCTGCCACTGAAACTTCTGAAACTCTGTTTCAGAAAAAACTTTTTTTTCTGCCTCTGAAAGCCTCCAAAACAGAGCTTCAGAAAAAAAGCTTCTGAAGTTCTGTTTGGGGGCTTCTTTTCTGAAGCTTTGTTTCGGATGCTTTTTTCAGCCTCTGAAACCTCCGTTTGAGAAGCTGGGCGGGGCTACATTCGGAGTATAAGTCGCACCCAGATTTTCACCCTCTTTTTTGGGGGGGAAAGGTATGTCTTATACTTTTTCAATGGATGCTCCCTTTACTAGGGAGTACTAGTAGAGAGTTAGGATGCTCCCCTTAGCAGCTCTCTGTACAGTTAAGAAATGTATGGGCCTCTCATGAGTCCACTGCGATTAATTAAAATGGGCATTTGTGTATGCCTGTATCTGCTTTAAAGGATCTATGCATTAAAGTTAAAACTTTTAAAGCAGCTGCTATGTCAGGCAGGCACAGAAGCTAGAGAAATGATGGGCTCGATTAATGAATGATAGAGACTATACTTGATTTTGAGCATTTTTGCTGAGCGTTATTTTCTAAGCGTTCTGCATTTAAGTTGATGTAGGTTTGGAGTTTCGGATATTTCAAATATTTTACATGCTTTTGCACAGAAATCTGAGTTAAGAAGGAGAGCAAGGGGTTTTAGAGAAGGAATATTTTGGCTGAACTGATTGATTGACTTGGGGGATATGGAGGCTTTTGATGGGCGCGGGTGTTGAAGCCTCCATCTGAAGCCTTTTTCTTTCACTCCGAAATGGTTCCAGAAACAGAGTTTCTGGTGGAGTAGTTCACCTGCCACTGGATTATATAGAGGTCCTTATTTTTTCCCCCCCAACCTGCAGGGTGATCTCCATATTGTGGACTCTCTAGAGATGCCGACCTTTGATCCTCAGTATTTGGCAGACTTGGCTCGCTACAGGCATTGGGGAAGATCAGTCTTGTTTGTGGATGTGTAAGTTGATTTTGGTTGGGAGGTAAAAAGGATGGAGCGTATGCGCGCGTGCACTCACACACATGCCACACATACCTTGTTTTGTCTAGGACTACTGGTCTCTTCAGCTATGGAATTTTTTCCTGTAAATCTGTTTTCAAGCTACAACTCAGGGCAGCCATAGGTTGGCTAGTGGGAGTCTGAGTGAGAAGATTATTGTTGTCTTGCAAGCTCCCAAATGGAAGTTTGTCTGCTGCTAGTTGTCTTCCCATGGATTGACAACCATAGGGGCAACTTTAATACATTGAGCTGTAAACTGTACAGGTACTCCTTGGATTACAAGCACTCCCTTCAGCAACTGTTCAAAGTTACAATGGAATTGAATGAGGATGATTCATACTTGGTCCTCAAAATTGCACCTGTCGCAGTGTCCCCACGGTTTCATGGTTGCAAATTTGGGAGCCTGGTAACCACTTAATGACATCCTGTGGTCACGTGATCACCATTTCTGACCCCTTCCATGCTGACTTCCCACAAGCGAAGTCAATGGGGAAGCTGGCAAGAGGTTGCAACTTGCTTCTGCAAGTCACTCTTGCTCCGGCTGCCTTTCTGCCCATCCACCTGCACTCTGGCACATGAGTGGAACTTTCCCACTCACACTACATCAGTGGTCACCAACTGGTGGTCTGTGGACCACTGGTGGTCCGTGAGAAAATTTTGGTGATCCGCAGAAAAATTATTTGCATTTTTTATATTGCACTAAATCAAAGATCCTCAAACAACAGCCCCTGGGCTGGATACGTGCAATGAACGTTTGTGTTGCTGCAGAGAGTCTCCCCCTTTGAGGTCTTTTTGTGGGGGTCGGAAGGGGGTTAGAAATTCCGATTTGGGGTCTGCTTCGGCCTCCTGGTGCGGGGCTTTGGGCGAAGGCTGGAGGGAAACGCTGCCGGTGGCAAAGAGCTGGAGGGCCTTGTTCCAGTAGGACTCCATCATGGCCTGGAACTGGCTGACCATCTCAGCCCGCTGAGCCTCCAGGTGCCAGTACCTGGCCTTGCACTCCCACAGGTCTTCCCTCTGCTTGGAAAGCCTATGCTCCTAGACCTCAGTGAGGTGCTTCTGCTGAGCCTCCTTCTTGGTCAGATCCAATTTGAACTGAGCCAGCTGTTTTGCGAACTCTTTCTCATGGTGGCTGCTTAGCTCCAACAACTGCTTCCTGTTGGGGCCCTAAGGAGCCCGGGAGAGCAGGCAGAGTGGCTAGGAGGGGAGGGGTGAGTAGAGGCTGGCAAGGCGCCCCTCAATGTGAGTGACATCAAGTTGGCCATGCCCACCCAGTCACATGACCACCTGGCCACGCCCACCCAGCCTGTCATTAGGCAGATCATATTAGTGGTCCGTGGGATTTAAAATTATGAAGTTAGAGGTCCCTGAGGTCCAAAAGGTTGGGGACCCCTGCACTACATAATGCCCACCTGCAGCAATCACCTGTGCTTATAGTGCCACCTTGTGGTACCCACCCATGCTGTGCAGTGCTCACCTGCTGTGGCTCTCACTGACCAGACCAGCTGCTGGAATTGCTTCCACTAAGTGATGCAGTCATGTGACATCATGCTCTACAACTGTATTGTTTAATGATGATCCCAGTTGCCGTCGTAACCCAAGGATAACTTGTAAGACCCAAAATGCCTGTTCCTGAAACCGTGGCTTTAAAATTATATTAGAAAGTGTTATAATACATTGGGCTTTTCTGGCAGATGAATTTATTTTTTTCATGGTAAAAAGTTTGTAGATTGCTAGTATTTATGTTATATTAAGTACATCTCATGGCTGCTATTAAATCATTTCTTGATTGTGGCAGAGCAGAGAGTAGATCTGATTTGGGATACCCATTTTCCAAGCATATTAAATATGATATTTTAAGCTCATGACATCATTCTGCCCCATATGGCTTTTGCTTCAGTCACATTCCTTATGACTTAATCCAAGTTTTGAAATACCCTTAGTTATAAACTCCCCAGAGTTACATTGTAAAGGCTTCTGATTTTACAAAGACTTCTTTAGAGAGTGCTAGAAATCCTGCATCTTTTGACTGTGGAACAGAAGTCTTTTGTACCTGCTGTATAATTAACGAAAAGGCCTGATATTTCTTTTATTTGTTGCTTGGAACAAATATCACCCCTTTCTCTAGTATTTGAGCACCAACCTCGTTCTGAAGTTCCAAAATTGGGATATCCTTGAAGGCAATAAATGGAATGTCAGGAAGCAGACTTCTTAGCGCTTATGATGGGAGGAGAGCAGGAGAGTCACTGGGAACTTTTCTCTAATGGTTGGCTACAGTTGCTAGTCCTGTTCTGGAACCCTGATATTTTGCTGAGGCTTCTAAGTCATTCTTAAGGAAGCCTGAATTTCTTTACTAAAAAATGTGCCATTCATTTTTGACCAACTGCTGAAAAGATGGGAGAGACTTGAGGCAGTCAGTCAGAAAGGGTTCTGCCCAGCAAATGGAGGGCACTGGCTAGATGTTTGCATTCAGGAGATCCTAGATCTGAGTTTGTGTAACATACCTGATTTCGCCTTCTTGGCTTTCAGAGATGAAATACCTGAAAACATCCAGGCTGCAACAAGTGATCTTAAAACTTTCACAGTGATACCAGCAATAGGTGAGTTGAGATTGGATGGGTAGGATTCTTCAATAGATGAGTCCTTGCCTCTCAAGCTATATAACCAGTCATAGGCCTCTGTCTTTCCCTTCTCAATCTCTAACTAGCATTGTAATTCCTATGATGCTGAAAACTCTTTTGTCTTTTTCCACTTTTTTTATTATTATTTGATTTATATGCTGTCCTTCTCCGGAGACTCAGGGCGGTTTACAGTGCGTTAAGCAATAGCCTTCATACTTTTGTATATTTATACAAAGTCAGCTTATTGCCCCCACAATCTGGGTCCTCATTTTCCCTACTTTAGAAAGGATGGAAGGCTGAGTCAACCTTGAGCCTGGCGAGATTCGAACCTGCAGTAATTGCAGGCAGCTGATGTTAATAACAGTGCTTTTAGTCTGCTGCACCACCAGGGCTCTTATTTTGGGGGTGATCTACCACTTCTTTTATTGTTTAGGGCTGTGTTACCCATTTTCTCTCTATAGTTTTAGCAAAAAATAAAAGGAATTGATAATATATATCCCAACTTACATAAAGCCTTATATGTAAAAAAAAGAACGACAGGGCAGCTGGCCTTGCCTGGTAAAAAGGCCTGATTCTTCATTTTTGCAAACTGTTGGTATTTACACCTACAACCTGAAAACATTAAATGCAAATCTTGGAGATGCTGCCAGAAAGAATGTCTTTCTGTATATGACTGACACCCTGATATTTGGCAAGAGAGCAGCAAGGATTTGTTAAGATTTTTTTTTCCAATAAAAGGCCATAAGAAACTTGCAGCACTTCCTTCCACCACTTCAATTTTTTTTTACCTCACCTATGAAGTGTAATTATCTGTATTATATTATCCAGGACAGGTTATGTCTGCAGCTAATGCCACTGTCTTGTGTCCTCACTTTCTTTTAGTCCTTTTTTTGTTGTTTTAAGCCAGCAATGAGAGGCGAAGCAACATCTTAACAAGGTGCTTGAACCTGGGTTTGTTCCTTTCTGCAGCCAATATCCTAAAAGCACAGCCAGGCTTGTCAATACACAGGAAGAATGCCTTAAAACATTCTTGCTGCTTGTCTTTGTAGTGCGCTAAGAACAGGCATATGTAACCATTTGCTCGTCCTTATGTTTTGCTTGAGGTCCGCACTGAAGCCAGTTTTCTCCCCCTCCTTCTCTACCTCCCTTCTCTCCCTCCCTCATTTAGAAACCACTCATTTCCCTCAATTCTGGGCGGTGTACAAGACATACAACATAAAAGCTTTGCATAACTATTTTAATAGAAACAGTTAAAAACTATTCTGTAACTGGCATCTTCCAGTGCCAACAATGTTTCCAAAGATTTCTGGTCCACAAACCCTTGGGGGACTCTGGGGCTGAGGGTTGCTTCTTTCCTGTTTTCATTTGTGGAGTAAAATAACTCTTTTCACCCCTAGGTTTTAATGTGCACAGCATGCTGAAGCATGAAACCCTGGTGCTCACCTTGGACACCGTCTCCTTCTTGGAAAAGAAACTGCTATGGCATGACTCACGATACAGTCCGCTGTATCCCTTCCGGTTGCCCTACAGTGATTTCCCCTAGCTCATTTGTCAAAGACTGACCATTTTGTGGGTTTGCTTGTGTATGTTTTTTAAATATGTACATTAAAAGTAAACATTCTGCCTGAGTCATCATCTGTCCTTGAGTATGGGCAGCCTTGAAATAAAAACTTCCAGTTTAAAAATGATGTGGTATCACTCTGGGAATTAATTTAAATGAAGGAAACACTATTTATATAATGTATTTCAGAGAAATGGCAGAAAGATTTTGCTAAATCAGACCAAGGTTATTGAGAGGGTTGTTTTTTTCTTTTTCTTTTTTCTTTTTTTAAATCTGGAATCTTGTTTTCAGAAACAACTAGTGACTACACCTTTGGAAGCCCCTGAGTAGAAATTGGAAGAGTAAACTTGGGTTTTCACAGAACTAAGATTTTATGGGTTTTGACTATGGGGAAAACAAGGTGTTAATTTTCCTGCAGTGAAAAATAGACTTTGAAGGTAGATGCTAGGAATCCTCATTGTTATGTTCTTCTGTGGAAAATAGTTTTTTCCCCTCCACTGTAACTTAAGGTCTTCAATGTGGAAATCACGATAAGGTAAGAATTGTAGTAACTACCCAATTTATTTCACATCTAATTTAGAAAATTTCTTAGCCCACAGAAGGAGTTCTCTATTTTATTTCTTTTGTTTCCCTGGTTTGTCAGCTTCCTAGAAATAAAAAAAAATGACTCGGAGTGAAATATCTTAAGTTTTACCTTATAAAGAAAAAAAGTTTCATGATACTGTTATGCATTCCTGACCAACAATACTTCACCAAGTTAGCAAGCCCCAGATATATTTGGAGGGAAGTGATTAAATGCAGATTACTTGTCAGTGGCAGAGAAACAAAAAAGTACAGCTACAGAATAAAGTGGCATAATATAATGACTGGAACTGTAATTTAGGAAGAGATGCAGAGAGACTAGTCTTGCCCAATTCAGTATTTCTGTTTCTATATTAATTTGATGATGTTTTTCCATTAGATATGTTCTTATTTTTGCTTGGCAGAAGCTTCATAAATAACTATTTATCTGGCTCACTAAACTGTGGGAACAGATAAATATTTCAATTTGTAAAGTTGTAATACTAAAAACTTTCCAGCATTGACATTTATTGCAAGTTTATATTGTTGAAATGTGTACAGTGCACACTTTAATAGAACAGGTACACTTAACAGCTAAGTGCAAAATGTTTTGTACTTGAAATGCCACTTTGTTTCAGATTCCAAACAGCTCATTCTTATCTTCTCGGCAGCTTTCTAATATGGTTGGAGGTACAAATACAGTGGTGCTGAGTTTGCAATACCTTGTGGCCTACTGACCACAAAAGTGGGGAGGGAGGTAATTTCTGATGTATTCACGATCTCTTCATTGCTCTTTGTCGAAAAGAGTAATCTGAGGTTACTTCCTTCTCCTTTTCTCAGGCCCATGCATGAAACAATGCTTTCTGACTCCCCTCCTGGTAGGATCTAGTTAGCAAGGTGCCTATCCCTATAATGTATTTTCTGTAAATAAATCATCTTTCTATTGTAGTTATTAAATTTATTTTACTAATCATTTTTAGGCCAGGTTCTTCCTTTCTGAAATATCATACAAACCTCCAATACTTTCGAATTTCAAAATTAAATACTTTGGGGAGGAGGAGACTGGGAACATTTTTGGAATATTTGGAACACCCTTAGTTATGTTTAAAGCAATAAGTTTGAACTCAGAATAAGCCTGTTCAAATTCAGAATGATTTGGGCACTGCTAATGAAAACAGTTTGCATTAGGCTTCCTTTTTTAATCTTAGTTTTGAAATAGAAGTGGCTGCAGTTATGCAAGCATCAGTTGCCTGTTTCAATGGAATTCCTTGGTAATTTTGTGAAACTGTTATAATAATTTCGTTAAAAACCTCAAAGGCAACGTCAGCATGTAAGAGAAATATAGTGAAAGAGCAACCCTTAATCTATAGTGAAAACATATTTGTGCTTAAACATGTAAGTATTGAAGATACAGTGAGAAAAGGAATTTGATTTAATGTTTATTTGAACCAGCACCAAATTAATCTTCATATCGGAAGAGAAAAATCAGTTTCCAGCATTCCAACTTAGCAAAATTTTCCAGAGCAGAGTATTTTACACAAAAATTTGCTGAAATTATAAAATTTCCTTTGTATAACTGGGAAGGGTGTTCTGTCTATGCATAGCTTACTTAGTCATGAATTCATGCACATACTGTTCACGCTGTGGGTGCATGTTGGACAGAGCTTGAAAAATTATGCTCATTGCAGAGCTCACGGGATGGCCTCATGCAACTTAACTATTCTGAGATTAAATGGATAAACCAAGATTTTTTTATAAACCATGATGCGCAAACTAAAGTCCCAGGCCTCTATTTGTACCCATTGTTAGGGTTCCAAGTAACACCCCCAACAAAAGAAGACTCCGAGGCTTGAAGTTCCTCAGTTCCATTTTATTAGAGATGTCATATTGGCACATCTGGGAAAACCCAAATCTGAAAGTTTCTAGGTTTTCCCCACCCAAGAGAATGTCCAGCACCCACATGTCCATCACATCGTCCAATCAAAGCACTGTCCCAACTGGAGATGCCTCCCAGTCACACCCCTCCAAGCGCAGGGCAAAATGTCCTTGACTCTGAGAAAGGAATGTTATTATGACTATATATCACCCCTGCTCCATACAATCCCCCCTCCCAGCTTCCCACAGCACTAAATGTGATAGGCCTGAAGGCCCAATGCAAAAGATGGCTTCCAGGCCTAACACCCATATCATTTCCTGTGCCTTTAGGACACAATCTTGACAAAAAGTATTAAAACCTAGCACAGCAATCTTCTATCATTTGAAGGCAGCAAAATTAGCGTAAACTGAAAATAATTTTCACATATCTTCTTTTAAAAAGGGAGAGGGAAATCTCTCCTGGAAAAGTCCAGTGAGGAAAACTCCACCACATTTCCTATTTTGAAATTCTTAACTTTTTAACTATTCTTAACAATGAAGGTAGTATATGCTTACTAAAAGACTGATCACAGATCTCTGAAGAAAGGATTAAAGATTGCAATCACAGAATTAGATACAATGATATTTTGGCTTCCTCAATAGCACAGCGAGATCAGCCCCATTAAAAGGAAGTTTGCTATCTCTGTGGTTGCACTCGTTGCTGGTTTAAAGCAACAGATCCTTCTTCCCAAATCATAAGAACCTAGTATGGGTCACATCTGTGAAGAAAGCAACACAGCCAGAAAGGAAAAGGTTCTGAACAAGATGCTTTCAGGAGACGAGAGAAGTTTGTGAAGTACACAAGAACATTGTCACCCATCTGACTTCCAGTTTCTTTCCCAGAGGAAGAGCAGACAACTAAGCAGAGAGACTGAAGAACAAATGTAAGAGAAGGAGTGGCAGAACCTGAGGGTGGAGTGAAAAGAGGAATCAGCCTAGAATCCTTACATAGCCACGAGAGAACCAAGTCCAACCTCTTGCGTTCCATTGAGCCTTAGGCGCTTAGCTAACCCCAAGCAGGTGTTAACAGTTGGAAGATTCTTATGTATAGGCATGATGAGCAATAAGTCAGCTTAATTGGACCTTCAGGTGTGGATGCGACCTTTCATGCCTGACAGCAACTCACAAAGAGGAGAGATTTTTGCAAATCCACACCTGTTGTTTCTTTAAAATAAAAAATGGATATGGTGCTTAATTTTAGGGATTTCCAAACTATGGGGCCCCAGACTTCCATCTAGTGGTCTTAATTTAGTAGCACCATTCCTTGCCATGTTGCATTTGAAACCTTGGAGAAAAGTGGCCTTGAATTCATGCATTTAATTAAACCTGCTGCTCACCAGACACATCAGGAATAATCTTTGGAATGTAACCAGATTTGGGAAGCTCCTCTATTATATTAGAGAGTTAGAAGATGAAAATGAATCACAAGTACCACATTTATCCAGGCTTAAATACCGTAATTCTCAAGGAAGCAATCTTTGGATGTTACAGGTCACAAATAGACGGCAGCACTGACACAGCACAGTGTTTCTCGAGTTTGGCAATTTTAAGCTGAGTGGGCTTCATCTCTCAAAGAGCCTTGGTAGTACAGTCTAAAGCACCCTGTTATTAACACCAGCTGCCTGCAATTATTGCAGGTTCGAATCTCACCAGGCTGAAGGTTGACTCAGCCTTCCATCCTTTCTAAGGTAGGTAAATTGAGGACCCAGTTTGTGGGGGCAATAAGCTGACTTTGTATAAAATATACAAAAGTATGAAGCTATTGCTTAGCGCATTGTAAGCCGCCCTGAGTCTCCGGAGAAGGGCGGCATATAAATCAAATTAAAAAAAAAAAAAAGCTCCGGCTGGGGAGTTCTGGGGGTTGAAGAAGTTCACATGTCTTAAATTTGCCAAAGTTGAGAAACAGTTAGGAGCTTTGATGTGGCCTTTAGCCTTTGTTTTTTCACTTCAGTTTGAAGTTGCTGTGAGAAAAGATTATGTTGCAACATAACAATTACGTTATGGAAGACTGCAGTGAGTAATTGTCAGTGCATATTAAGCAAGGTATTATGACTGAACTTTTGACTGTTGAATGAATCCTATTGAAATTGACCACTAGATGCAGGTTATTTATGGCAATGATTATGTTAAGATGAGTACTGTGCATCCCTGGGCCATAGTATATTAAAAGTGGACTGGGAAGAACTGATTTGTGTGATCAAGAATGAAATGGATGACCTATGACAGCTGATGAATTTTACATGAGAAATTTTGACCTAAGGATAATTGGCAAATTGCTTAAAGTGAAATTGTTGTCTTGCTTGCAATTAACAGGAACATATGGATTACATAACTGAGTTCTTAATTTTAGAAGATTTGCGTAACATAGGTTCCTCGCAAGCAGAAATGAAAGTTCAGGGTTGAATGGAATTTAAACATACTGTAGATCTCCAGTTTCAATGCCCCAAATGTGTTGTTGATATTCAAAATTGTCAGTTCTGATATTTTATTGCATTATTTCTCTCAAATATAATTTCATAACCAATATTTATTCCTATTCTGGAGCTATTTCTTTTGGTCTCAGTTTGGAGAAAAATAATGGTTTTTCACTCATTGAATGATTTTTACTTACACTCAACTTTTACTGTATGTTCAAATGTGAGAGGAGATTGTCACGAGGTATGATCTGGGTTTTCACAATTCATCGAAGTGGATTAAAATGATAATTGCATCATCCCCTCTGCAACTCAATGACTTTTCTCCCTCATGCCAAGAAGCACTTTGTTCTAGAATTTGGAATAGCAATTGTCACCTTTTTTATTTGAAAGAGAATATTTTCTGAGTCCCCATGAGAACAGAAGTTTGTACTGCTGATCTACCAGTATCTGACTTAAATGCAACTCGTATTTTCTATCTTACTGTCTTGTTCCAACTTTCCATTTTCTCTTTCAAGGTTACAAATCTGAGGTCTGATAGGGTATCTGATGTCATGTCTTCAGCTAGGAGGGTCGTAAGAGCTGCTTTTGAAGATTCGGAAGACATAAATTGTTTTCCCAAGATCACATATATTTTTTTGTATTTGAGAGACATGGTCTCAGCTCCTTATCCTGCACAGCACGGAGACAGCAAGAGAACACAGCCGGACACATCAAAGTGAAGTTGAATGCTGGTTTAATGCCATGTCAGAGGCGAGGTAACGCTGAGCCAAACCCTTTCAAAATTGGTGCTACGAGCATCCGCCTCGTAGCGCTCTTTATCATGTTGCCCCACCCCCTTAATGAGCGCGGACAGCCGCCCGTCAGCTGTGGAGGCTTCTTCTGGAGCTCCGCCCATTACTCGCTCGGAGTCTGCATTCTGGTGGCGCTCGGCTTCTCCTCCATCTGTCGACCTACTCCCGACACCCCACCACCCGGTTCTGGGTTGCCTGCACCCAGTGCTCCCCACCACCACCGACAGCGAGTCTTATCAACCCCCCAGATTGTATGTTCCACCGCACCTCTGTCCTATCCTGTCAGTGTCGAGCACGCCGGGCGCGACACATGGTCTTTTCTTTATATTCTGCTTTTGGGATTTTATAATTATCCACATGATTAATCTGAATTCTCTTTTTTTCAGATGTGGCCCAACTTATTCTGTTTGAGGGATAGAAAGTTTATATATTTAATTCTTGCTTCCACCATCCCAAAATGATCAGTTTAGAATTATTGTCCTGTAATATTCTCTCTTGTAAATTACTTTTGGGGTCATGTAGTATTCTAGATTCAGTTTGGTGTAATGGTTAAGGTACACCAGGATAAAAACTAGGAGACTGAGAATGTTAGCCCTGCCTTAGGCACAAAGCCAGCTGGATGACCTTGGGCCAGCCACTCTTTCTCAACTCTAAGAAGAAGACATGGACAAACCACTTCCAAAAATCTTGGCCAAAAAATTGCAAAGACTTGTCCAGGCAGTCACCAGGAGTAAAAGCAGCATATGCATGGACATACATGCAGATATTTAAAACGGAAGTGTTTGTAGTTTATATTCTATTCCTCATTTACTCAAGGATCAGCTTATGCTGTATTTAAACATAATTTTAAAACAATTTTAATTTAAAATACTGTTGGAAGAAATGTCCATCTGGGTTCAATTCCAAGTGGGGAGAAAGATACTGGAAATATGGAGACTGCTTGGAAAGATGGTTTAATGGTGGACAGGACCATATGGGTTTTGAGGTCCTGGACAAAAAAAGAGCACATGGAGTGGAGAGAGGGATTTATTTATACACTCTCTTGGGCCCTACCTCAGAGTTTCCTGTTCCTGTACAAGAAATGTATCCCATTGACTGTCAGACTCCCAGGGGGCGGGGGTCTTAGCTAATTTTGTAGGCTGTCTTATGTCCCAGGCCTGGTTGAATCTTGCTAGGTGATGATGTAATGATGTAATGATGTAATGATGTAATGAAGGGGCTTTGGGCAATTCCTATTATGGTTTAATGGCTTTGTCCTGGTTTAGATCTTGAGTGAGGGCTAATCCTATCATGTTCTGAGGGCCATGTCTTTTGTGTTGTAGATAAGCTGACCCAGCCTTTTTCTTGTAGATAGGTTGGCACCAAAATATCTGCTGGGGGCAGGGAGCTGGGGCTGAGTTTCTGCCTTAAAATTTCTATTTCTCTTTTAGGGGAAATATTCTGCCTTTTTAATATTTCCTAGAATATTTCATTTTTCTAGGAGACGGGTGGATGCTAACCTCCTACAATACTATATCATTTAAAAATAAGATTGTATAAACAGATAGTATAAGATACATTTCTATATACCGTATATACTCGTGTATAAGCCGACCCGCATATAAGCCGACCCCCCCCCCCC
>WNWU01003193.1:0-20720 GCA_012654045.1 Ptyas mucosa | reverse complement strand
CCCCCCCCCCCGAAAAGTCTGTGATGATGTAAGCTGTGACCCTTTAAATTAGCCCCATACCAAAGTGGTCCTTGTCATTTCCAAAATGTTGCCATATGTGCTGCTTCTGTTTTGGGGCATTTCAGAGGAGACCAAGTAATCTTGCTGCCTACCTATAACCTCACCTCTTTTTCAATCCATTTAATATATATTGTCATTCCCCACAAATAGAAACCTATTGCCACCATATGCCTACAGATTTCCATAGATATTTATACTTAATTATTTGCTCAGTAGTTTATGGCATGTAGGAATTGTATTGAGGCACTGTAGCAGGGATAGATACTATAAATTAAGAGTGAGGTAGTTATTTTCTCTGCACGTTAATACTGTAGTGTCAAAAAAGACTAAAACAGATATGAATTATAATGATAGATGTAAAAGGACTTCAGTTGGGGAAATTGGAACTGCATTTTCCTGGCCGAGAATTATATAAGAATATTTAGCTAGTGATATCTGTAAACAGAGATGGCAACATAATATTTGTTACTGATATATAGGGAGGCTGACCAATTTAATAAGTCTTGAGCAGAGCAAGCTGGGATAATAAGTAAAGATGAAGGCAGTTCTCAGTATTCTCTTCAAAGTGACATCCAGATAATTTGGGACTATACATTTCAAAATTCCTAACAAACCAGAATCGCAGTCCCAGTTTATCTAGAGCCCACTAGGAAAGACTGCTGTAGATATTTTAAGTTTTCTGGTTGGAATGCCAGGAGAATTTAGAATCAAACCTTTGAACACAACTGTACACTGGTTTGTGGTGCCTTGGGAAATACCTAGAGTACCGCAGCATATTATTCTTTTCTGATTATTACTACAGGTAGTACTCAATTTACAACAGTTCCTTTAGGGGATCGTTTGAAGTTATAACAATACTGAAAAAAGTGACTTTTGATGGTTTTTTACACTTATGAATGTTGCGGCATCCTCATCAGTGGTGTGTTGCTCCTGGTTCGCACTGGTTCGCAAGAACCGGTAGTAAAAATTTGTAGTAGTTAGGAGAACTACTGGCTGGCCACGCCCCCGAACCAGTTCCCGGCCCTGTTGCCACTCGCTTACCCCGCCCACCTCATCAGAGGCTTTTTTTTTTAACTTTTAAAAGCATTTTTCTACAACCTCTTCGGCCAAAAAAATGCTTTTAAAAGTAAAAAAAAAGGCTCTGATGATCGCGCGGCTCAGCTAGAATCATCAGAGGCTTTTAAAAGCATTTTTTTCTGCAACCTCTTCGGCCGAAAAAAAAAATGCCTTTAAAAGCCTCTGGTGATCCCAGCTGACTTGCCTGATCGTCAGAGGCTTCTAAAAGCATTTTTTTCTACAACCTCTTAAGGTTGTAGAAAAAATGCTTTTAAAAGTAAAAAAAAATAAAAAGTTGGCTACGCCCACCCAGTCACATTACACCCCCCACCAGCCACACCCACAAAATAAGCCATGCCCACAGAACCAGTAGTAAAAATTTTTAGAACCCACCCCTGATCCCCATGGTCATGTGATCAAAATTCAGATGCTTGGTAACTGGTTCATATTTATGATGGTTGCAGTGTCACATGACCAGGATCACATGATCACCTTTTGCGATCTTCTGACAAGCAAAGTCAACAAAGAAGCCATTCACTTAAAAGCTGTATTACTAACTTAACAACTGCAGTAATTCACTTACGGATTGAGGCAAGAAAGGTCATAAAATGAGGCAATACTCACTTAACAACTATCTTGCACAGCAACAGAAAATTTGGGCTCAGATTTGATGGAGGGTAATATTTGTTTTCTACCTTTCCTGAGGGAAGACAGATTTGATATTCCCTAGTTTGCTCTAATATTAAATTGAGAAAGTGTAAAATTGATACTGCTATGGAGCTTAAGTATGTACAAGTTTTTATGTATATTCTTGAATTAATTACTAGTTTCTAATGTATACGGGCTAGCTTAAAAGGATTAATCATCATGTGAAAGTAATTACTCTAATTCCCACTGAAATGCTATATTCCCAGACTTGGGAAAACTATGATCTATGATTTATTCAGTTAGATGTGAAGTCTGGATGATGGGATTATTCTTTTTCTCTCCTTTCATACAGCCATCTTCAGATAGAGAGTTGCTCTGTAATATAGGACAGCTTTACAATAA
The DNA here is from genome assembly GCA_012654045.1 of Ptyas mucosa. Taxonomy (NCBI): domain Eukaryota; kingdom Metazoa; phylum Chordata; class Lepidosauria; order Squamata; family Colubridae; genus Ptyas; species Ptyas mucosa. The sequence continues at coordinate 18,554 of WNWU01003193.1, read as the reverse complement.
AACTTTTCTCACACCAACCTGAGAAAATGCTGTACTTGTCATTAAAGAATCCAGGATTCACTATCACTAGGAAATTAATCAAAGTCTTGTTCTCTTCAATGTAGAAAGAGATTTTGTCAGGCCCCCTCTAGGTTTTTTTTATGCTACCTCTTCTGTGACTATCTTTCTTAAACCAAGCTTCTTTTTATTTGCATGGTTTTGATGAATGAAGACGTTGATGTTCCCATATTAAATATCTTGAATGTTATTAATTGTTACATTATGTTCCAATTATCCTTTATCAAGAATATTATGGAACAAAAGAGAGATATAACGTTTTTAAAGTGAATAATGCATGTGGAATACTTCAAGTGCTTCACGTTAGACAAATCCTGACTATTATTACAAGATTTCAAAAGGCTCTGAATAAAGTTTTATCTCTGAAGGGAATACAAATGCTTATGGAACGAAGACTGTAAAGTTTGCTCTCTTTTGATGTTTTTATTAGTAGGAGAGCAAGAAGTGGGGGGTATCATAGCCGTTTCATTTGGCATTTCTGAAAGTAAGTGGGTAGAGTCATTTTTCAGCTCCTCTTCTATTGCTCATTTTAATTGCTGCCACTTTTCTTGATTGGGGTCCCTTTGAAATAGTTAGGAAGGAGTTGGATATTTTCCTGCATTGTAAACTGTATTAAAATCTACAAAATATAGAATTTAAATTTGTTAAATTATCCTAATTCTGTGTCAATACAGACTGGATTTGGAAACTGAAGTTTTCCCATCTGCATATTTTGCACGATTTATTGTACTTCTGTTTATTGCTTTATTTTTGTATTCTTAATCTGCTATTTGGCTCAGGATTACTTAGCTAAAGAGCGTTCTTTTGAAACACAGCCAACACCATAATGTAAGGACCTTTAAACCAAACAAAACCAGATCAAAACCCTTGACAAGTTAAAAATGTTTAGATATCTCTACCAAAGCAACTAGTGTTCAAATATGTTTTTTCTGCTTCTTATTTCAGTGTATTATCCATTTGTAACATTGAATCGGAAATAAAAAAACAGAATTATTTACAGATTTAATTACCCTCCTCAGCTGTTTCTTAGAGATTTATATCTAGAGAAGAGGAAGAAGCAAATGATATGGTAACTCCATGGCTTTTAGAGCTTTTAGTCTCGAATGCCCACTTGGATGCTACTTCTCAGTTTACCGTTATATTGTGATCACATTCAGCTGGCCAGGTTAATCATTTAAGGTTTTGATATCTTCCGGCTAGAAGGAGACATGATTTATTGTAGCTTTTCCTCAGTTTCCATAATTGCAGGCTTTGTAAATCTCTAATTTTGCTAGCTATCCATGGTGGATTTCTAGACTCAATTTACCTGGAGAACATCAGCTAACATTGAGTCTGATTTCATATTTTCAAATGTGTTTTTATAATTAGTTTTACCCTGCTAGACATCACTTTGAGGCTGGTATTAAGACAGAAATCGTGGAATAAGAAACATTTATTTAAATAAATGAATGAGTTGTTTACAACTTTTGGCTCAAACAAAAGAAGTACTAACAACCCCAGTTATAAAACAATTTTTAAAATAGCTCAATATACATTCTATGTTCTGAATGTTTCTGACTGTAAGGACTAGCCTTCTCCATGAGTAAATTCCACAAGGGAAGGGAGGGAAGGGAAGAGGGAAGGGAAGGGAAGGGAAGGGAGGGAAGGAAGGGAAGGGAAGGAAGGGAAGGGAAGGAAAGGAAGGGAAGGGAGGGAAGGGAAGGAAGGGAAGGGAAGGGAAGGAAGGAAGGATAATGCTTATCTTTTAAATCCTTCTCCTCGTTCATGGGAATTTCTCTTAACCCTAATTTCTAAGAAATTTCTGAGGATAATGTGTACATTGTTTTCAGGCCTCTTAGCTCTGATTGGTCAACTGAGCCAAAGTTAATAACCATGAGAGTTAGAGATTTTGAAGTTCCTTCCTTCCTTCCTTTCTCTCTCTTAAAAATATTCCTAGATGTTGGCACCTATATAGTCAGGACTCTGAAATATATCTCATCTGGCATTTATATACACAGCACATTTGGAAAGTTGGGTGGCCTTTTCCTAATCCACAAGCAAGCAGAATAATGAACCAGACAAGTTTGGTTATGTTATGTTTAACATTCATTTAGTAACTTGTCCCTACAACTTTCTGATAAGCCCAGTAATTTCCCACAAATAAATTACATGTGTAGTGTTTTTTTTTAATTTTAAAAAGTGACAGATAATAAATTTAGATCTCTTGTGATTAATCCCATGTAGCAACAGAAGCTAGTATTCTCCTGTCCTGTGGAGGAGCTAAAGATCTATCTCTCCAACTAATTTTGCTTCTGGAGATTTCCAGTCTATCTCAGATAGCTTCCACTAAGGGAGGCAGAGTCTGGGGATTTTTTTTTGCAAGTCTCTTTATTCATTAGCTTTTCTTCTGTAAAATGACTTGTGCTGTGTAGTTTCCCTCACAATTTATTTGTATGGGCATCTCTTAAACTTTCAGACTACTATATCTGTATTTAGGGAGTGCGGTGACCTAATGATTAAAATGCTGGGCTTGTCAACTAGCTGATTGGAGTTCAAGATCCGAGTACCAAGTGACGGGGTGAGCTCCCATTCTTGCCCCAGCTCCTGCCAACCAACAGTTTGTAAGCAGGCAAATGCAAATGGATAAATAGGGTTAACCAGGGGTGAAATGCTCCTGGTTCGGACCGGATTGCCCGATCCAGTAGCGATAGCGGCGGGTGGTTCAGAGAACCGGTAGCAAAAATCCCTGTGCCCCCCCCCCCCATGCCCAGCTGAGCCACATGATCATCAGAGGCTTTTTTTTTTTACTTTTAAAAGCATTTTTTCTACCACCTCTTCCGACGAAAAAATGCTTTTAAAAGTTAAAAAAAAAAGCCTCTAGTGATCGCACGGCTCAGCTGGGATCATCGGAGGCTTTTCAAAGCATTTTTTTCTGCAACCTCTTGGCCGAAGAGGTGGTAAAAAAAATGCTTTGAAAAGTCTCTCATGATCCCAGCTGAGTTGCCTGATCGGCAAGTAGATGTTTTTTAAAAAGCCTCTCTGATGATCCCAGCTGAGTTGCCTGATTGGCAGAGGCTTTTCAAAGCATTAGAAAAAATGCTTTGAAAAGGTTTTTTTTTTAAAAAGTTGGCCATGCCCACCCAGTCACATTAACCCCACCACCACCAAGCCACGCCCACAGAACCGGTAGTAACAAATTTTACATTTCACCCCTGATAGATACCACTTTAGTAGGAAGGTAACAGCATTCTGTGCTCCTCAGCATATATTCAGGCTGGCCACTTGACCACAGAAGCAATCTTGGACAACACTAGTTCCCTCAGGTAGAAAAGAGATGAGCACTGCTCCCTAGAATGGACATGACAGGACAGGAAATTTTTATCTATATCTATACTTTTCATATTATTTTTGTACCATTAGTTAAAGACAGAGAAAAGGGAGATGCTTAATGCCATTTGGCTTTTTTTGCATCAGATTTAGAATTTCCAGGATAAGATAAATCTCCTGAAGATACTTTATATTAAAGAAAGTGTTCCCTCTCTTCAGTTGTGCAGAACTAGTGCCACAGATTCTGTCAGCATGAAGACACCAGAGGTGTAACAATTTCTGGAGTAATTGTTGTTGTTTTTGAAAAAAGTTTTTCTTATTTTTTTAAAACATAAACATAAAATACATCTTTTAAGAACGGAGCATTGATCCGGCCATGAATAGGTACAATCGTTTACCCCTCTTTGTCAAGCTCTTTCCCAAATCTCCACCATTACATCTTTTAAAGTAAAAATGAAAACAGAAATTTTTCCCACAATTGTAGTATCCTAATCTAAATATTTACCTTTCTATTATATCACCACAAATCTTAATTTCCAAATAACACAACTCAATATTTAATTACAGTTATTACCCTAAATTCTATCTATATACCCATAACCTAAGATTAAATCTTTAAATCCTAATCTGTTTTAACTAACACCACTTAACACACATTACATTCTTCATTTTACACAGTCATTTTATTGTTGCAATCTTATCATCTTCATTTTACTATTCATATCAACATTCACCTTTATTTTTAATATTAATCCCAACATAGTCATTTTATTAGTACTATCAATTCCAGCTTAAATCATATTTATTTTAACTATTTGTCTCTTGATCATCTTCTTTTGGCTGTTTTCCAGCATATTCATTTATTGTTTGGCTGTTTCCCAGCATAGTCGTTTATTGTTTTGGCTGATTACTAGCATATTCATATTGTTTGGCTGTTTCCCAGCATATTTATATTATTTTGGCTATTTTCCAGTATAATCATCTACAGTTTTGGTTGTTTCCCAACATATTCATCTTTATTTTACTATCACACCTAAGAAAAAAAATCTCCATCTATTATTTCGACTGTTTCCCAGCATATTCATTTGTTATTTGACTGTTTCCAGCATATTCATTAAACATATTCTTAATTTTACTGCTTATCCCCTTTTTTATTTTACCTTCCATCTAAACATTAATTATTCATATTTAATCATATTATCATTATCAATTTTTTCCACAATTTGACATTGAGACTTAATTCTCCGACCTCGGAGGTCGGAGGGAACTCTCTGTGAGTTGGCGGTGGGGGGCAGCAGCCATGGCGGCTGCCATGAAGCTGGGACAAATCGAACTAAGAGACATGCAGGAAGAAAGAGGAAAAGAACGAAGCTCTTTGAAGGCGGGTGAGTGACATCAACAACGCAAAGAAACAACGCTAGAGCAATTATTGTTATTTGTAAGACCCCTAGTCTTAAAACAGCAGCTGTGGATTTGAGAGGCATAGAAGATTTTAAAAAGTAACTTCAGGAGGAAAAGATCTGTTAGGGAACCTATCTTGGTATAGATTCAATTGGAACAACTTAAACATTGAGGCATGCTGAACAGATTGGAAAATTTTTTAAACTAGAATTGGACTTTGAAAAAAGAAAAAAAGAAAAAGGCAGGGATTCAACTCCTTTAAAACTCAAAAGAAGAAGAGAGTTAAATTGGACCGTTACATAATTGCAACAAAATGGATATTGGCGTGACTAAGGGGAAGTGTGGATTGTAGAGATACACCTTCTATTTTGAAAAGAAACACTGTAACTTGCTGCTTGTTTTGGAACACTCTGAAATTACAAATAATAGCTGTAGAATTTTGGTGGTGGAGGTTTCTTCTTTGTCTACAGTTGGCTTTTTCAGTGGAAAGAAAGAAGAAATTTAATGGAACTTTTATAACTTACTAATTGGCGTAGGAACAAAAGAAGAAAAGTTGATGTATTTTACATGGAGTAGATGTAACAAAAAGAACTTAAAATGATACTTGGAGAATCAAATTTGGGAATTTTGAATTTAAAATGGAATATATGTTGATAGACAAGGAAATGAAGAAATAAAATATATACAGTTTAGAAAAAAGAATATAAAAATAGTTTGATTAAAAATGAAAATGTAATGTTTAGAAGAATATTAATTATAAAAAGGAGGTGTTTATAGATGTATAAGGATGAAAAATAAAACAATGTGATTAAAATAGAAAAATAAATGTAAAGATGGATAGTATTGATAAAAAGGAGATTTTCATAGATGGATAAGAATGAATATGAACATGAGAAGAATCCAGGAAATTTTATTAATTTCTGGAATAATTGTTGTTCATCTTGCAAACCTGCTTTAATCCCATGTAGGTGGGTTTGCACAACGTAATAAATTTTAAATACAATTTATCAAAAGATAGTTGTTACAACAACATATAACGATTAACTATGCAGCTTAGATATATTGGTTTATATCTAAACCAATAAACCCTACTGTGGTATAATGTGATGGCCCAGTTCACCCACAGTGGTTGCATTTGTGCAAAATGCTTAATCACAACTATTACATTTTATTTCACCCCAAATATAACACAGAAATTCCATTGGAAATGACATGGTTTACCAGAATAGGAATAAGTCTATGGTGGGCAAATTCCTTCTCTTCGCTATTGTTCTTTCACCCTGTGTCTCTCTATGAGGTCCTTGCAGATCTATCAGTATATCTGAAGTGCCTTTCTCAGGACATGCTACCATTGCCCGCTTGCCCAGGTGATCCCATTCAGTGATCCCATTCAGAACCATTTCAGAAGAACTCACCATCATTTTGTGCTGGGTGTTCTTTCTTGATGCTTCATCCATTACTGCAGAGGACAGAGGGAATGGCTTGAAGGACATGGGGAAGAGCCATTGCCAAGACAACGGTCAGATTAAAAGAAGACTGGGGCATGAATGTAACTTGAGTAAATATCTCTGACAGGACCCTCCCTAGTTCTCCACCAAGATAAAGGGGTGGGAGGGGAAGCACATTCAGACTTGCAAGACTCTATTACTATAGCTTTACAATAAAAATAGTACTGATTCACATGACTTTGGATTCGTACTCTGATCTATCTTGAAGGCTGATAATTATCATTTTCCAATCAAGGTTATACAGAAAGGATTTTCATCCATTTAGGCATTTGCCAAAATCAGGGAAGTGGGGGTGCTACATAGCCAAGGTTAAGTATTGGTCATTTTTATAATTAGCCTGCAAAAAGTCCTCCCTTTAGAGGACCCTCTTTCACCATCTTATCTGTGGTCAGAGACTCCATTTTAAATCAAAAGTGCCTCAGATCACAAGGAAAAGATTTCTGGATAGGTTTGAAACTATTTCCCATTAAGAACTGCTACCAGCTTTTCTGCCTTCTTGGCATTCAGTATGCTTATGGATCATTGGTAATACAAACTGTTTGATAAAATGTTGAAAACTTCACAAATTTGTTATTTTTAAAAAAACAATGAGAAATTTACTTAATTAAATGTTCGTGTGACAGACCTTTTAAAACAGTTTAAAGAAACATGCATTTCAAAAGGTAGCAGTTTAGAAGGAAAAAAACTATTTAAAACCCTTTCTCATTCCTGATTAGTGAACATTTGCTTCCCCCAAAACGTTCCAGAAAATAAACAGTATCTTTAAATGCATGCTTTTTGATTTAATCTGCTAAAGTTGAATTAATTTTTTTTGTTTATTAACTTACTGTTCTAAAAGTTGTAGTCCAATGAGATAGCATGAACATTTCTGCTGATAAATTGTTTTCTGGGGAATTCAAAGAGCCACTTGTCTACCATATCTCAACTGCCAGGTTTTTTCCAGCCCAGACCAAAGAGGCAGATGTAAATTGCTCCAATATTTGAATATTTTCTCCTATTCTTAGCAGCACGTGCATTTGGACAAATGTTACTTTCCTTTCTTCTTGAAAGTGCCGATCTTCTCTAAGCTAGGAATGAAAATTAGTACCTTGAAATATACTACAAGCAGAGAAAATAGTCTCATTATGCAAAGTGCTCCACTTCATGCAAATGTGATCATGTACTTCCATATTGCTTTTTGTGTGTCCTAATGTTTTACCAATCTTAAATCCATTTGTTTTCAGAAGACATGCTACTGAACTAATAAATCAAAGTGTTCCTAATAGAATCTATCTTTTTACTATATTTCTGCTCATTAAAAAAACTCTCTCCTCTTCTTACTAGTCCTGAGTTAAACTAGCTAGTTGGTGAGATCCATTTGACCCTCAAATTGCATTTTAACTTAAAGGAACTGAAGTAGCAAACTGTTTTAAAAACCTCTGGCTAAGAATGAAGGAAAAATGCCTGAGGAAGATTGCACTAAGATAGAAATAAAAAAAAGTATCCCTTCCTTAAATCACTCTTGCCCAAACTCAACCCCTTCAGTTGTGTTAGAATAATAGCAGAGCTGTTTGGTAGTTCTGGAGTTGCAGTTCTAATATAGATAGAATTTGCCGAGTTGGGGGAAAAAAACGTTCTAAATTAAGATGAGTTATTTAACTTGGCAGTTTTCAGATTGCTTTGTATCCCAGACACACTCTGCCTGTAGTAAGGCCAGTAGTCACCTTGTTGAGCATTACTGCAATGTAATTGTAGTGTGCTAAGATTTACTAAGATTCAAGTTCAAATCTCACTCAACCATAAACCTCTCTTGATCTTTAGCAAGTAATTATCTTTCAATATGAACTACCACAGTAGAATGTAGTGAAGATAAAAGTATGATGGAGAGAATAAGCTATGACACCTTGAGATTATTGTAGGAAAGGTGAGCTATAAAAGCATTAAGTAAGTGTTGAAAGGGAATACATAAAATGGGCCAAGCCATACAAAGTTCAGGAGCCTATAGATTTGAACCAAATTCTGTGACATATGTTCTGTATTGCTTTGAATGAGTTGTTATTTGATTGCTTAATCAGGCATAAAACAGCAAAGATGCCATCTTAGAAAACAAGTTACTGGAGTGGAAAAAAAAATACCTAGAGAAGTCAATGGGATTTTCTTGTAATTGGGCATTGAATTTTACAGCATGGCAAATTGGCCTAAAAATTTGCATGAATTGAACATTAATATGACAAACAGTCCATCTGCATTGCTTTTAAATCAGACTGGTCAGGTTGCTGCTACAGTATGAATTAACATAACATGAAGATAAATACTGTAAAAAAAATTAAAAAGACACCTTTGGCAGTGTAGAATAGTGGATTGGGAACAGGACTGAGATAATGGGGTTAGCTCCCTAAAAGAGGATTTCCTGCTTTCACTGTGGACCTTTGAAAAATATGTAAACCCCCCTCCCTCACGCCATAACACATTACATCATATTGAAACAGAGTACTCTAGGTAATATCACAATTGCAGTAATGAAATCACTTTTTATAAGGCAAATCCTGAGATCTTTAATATGATTTTCACCAGGGTTTTGGAGTCATAGCGCAGAGTGCTAACCCTAAATCTTCTATATTGAATAAAAAAATTGGCTGAATTGTCAAGAGGAAAAGAAAGTTTTCCAGATGAAAAATTGGATTTTACAAGTTTTTAGGAACCTTAACTTTGAAGCACAAAAATAACAATTCATTTAATTAAATTAATTAAATATACTTCACTTGTTATTCCCCATATTTTCAATAATTTATATTACTTAGAAATTAGGAGTTATTGGCAATTTGGTGGGTATTATGTAGTCTGTGGACCTTGAATTTATATTCTAATAGAGCTTTGAAATCAAGCTTGTTCAGGCATTCATACAAGATAATTTGGGATGGAATCCGATGGACCATAGGTTCTGACTTGCTCTTCTACTGTGTCTGTTTCTCAGCTCCATTGCTCTTCCTAAATTGAAAGGGTAATTGAAACAGTGAGACTTAGTTGCTGTTGTGCATACTCCCTGCAGTGCAGACTCTTACACAAATGTACTTTTAATTTCTATTGTCCCAGGTAGAAAGAATCCAGAAGAATGTAGTCATGGCTCTTCATAATCACTTGGAAAGTTGTTAACTGCAACCTCCTAGAGATGCAAGAAAAAAAAGACGTAATTGTTGTATCGTGATTGTTGAAAAGCTTTAAGAAGAAAAGGTAGTGGGAAATGAAAATGTAATAGGGCAAATAGTAAATTAGGGAAGTATATAATCACAATCCTCTTTTCTTCTTCCCTTTCCTTTTTTCCCTTTTGTCTTTCCCTTTCTTTCCCTGAAAAAGCCCCATTGTTATTTAGCTTTGGGTTTGTTTGTTTGTTTCAGGTTCTGCAAAGATAGACCAAAGCTCCTAATTTCATTGATGTAGCCCAAGTAAACAAAGAACAAGCTGTTATTGGTAGTCCATGATTTATAACCACAATTGGGACTGGAACATCTATCACTAAGTGATGCAGTTGTTAAATGAGTGGCACCCAAATTTATGACAATTGATAAGATAGTTATTAAGTAATTTATGTGATTGTTAAGTGAATCTGGTTTCCCCCATTGACTTTGTTTGTTAAAAGCCTCCTGGGTATTGTAGGAGATGTCCAGGCTGAGCCCAAGGGAGGGGTCAAACCAGTGGGGAAATCCAAATTTTTTTACTATCGGTTCTGTGTGTGTGGCTTGGTGGGCATGGTGTGGCTTGGTGGGCGTGGCTTGGTGGGCATGGCAGGGAAAAGATACTGCAAAATCTCCATTCCCACCCCATTCCAGGGGAAGGATATTTCAAAATCTCCATTCCCACCCCACTCTGGGCTGGTTCTCTGAACTACTCAAAATTTCTACTAACGGTTCTCTGCTGAATTTCATCCCTGGGTCCAACACATCATAGTCTCAAGTCCCTTCATGCCCTTAAGAGATCTAAGTCCAGTCCATCTTGAATTCCATTGACTCTTATTTACCACCAATTTGCTTTGACCATTAGTAGTTCAAATTCTTGTAGAGAGCTTAAGCTTGTAATAAACTTTTACATTCATTTGAATTTCCTGGACTTCCTGATTTTTTGCGCTTGATAGGTAAATCACAAATGGTGTTCTCTTGGATGCTGCAACCATCATAAATACATGCTGGCTGCCAAACACCTGAATTTTGGTCACATGATCGGATGGATGCTGTAGTTGTCATAAATATGAGAACTGGTTGTAAGTCATTTTTTAAAGCAGCAGTGTAACTTTGCATAGTTGCTAAATAAATGGTTGTAAGTCGAGGACTATCTGTAATTATTCTACAGCAATTATTCTACATTTTCATCTATTGTTGCTAAAATTGATGTATGAATCTATTCATTTCAACTCTTAAATGGCATCTTGTAAGTTGAACTCCTATTTATAAAGTTTGTGAGACTGGGACAAAACCAAAACTGGATATAACCAGTGTGGTGTAATTTGTAAGGTTCTGGACTGCCAGCAGGGAAATTCAGGTTCTGCTGCACATTTATCCAGGGTAGCTCATTGGGTTAATTTGGGTGTCTCTGAATCTGTAATGAAATGTGTGAATGATCTTGGGGAAAGAGAGGAAGAGATGCTACCTAGGAAGTAATCAGCTGAAGCCCCCAGTGCCTTAAGGTCAGAGAAAGAAACCTAGGATCAAGGAATCAAGCAGTCAAAAATGGTGATGGGAAGCTTGTGCCTTGAGATTTGCAAGGTTGATATCAGCCCTCCCAGGTAAAGCAGTCAGGAAATAGGGTTAGAGGAAATTCTACTTTATTGTGAGACAATATTAACAGAATCTTGCAAATTTGAAATTTGAAGACAAACTTCCCAATGCCACTTCAACTGTTTGATCTATTAGAATGTGTCCTTCCTAAATTTCTTTCTTTGACCCTTAAGGCACTGGGACTCCTGCCTCTTTTCTCTGATCGATTCCTAAGCAGCATCTCTTCCCCTTTCCACAAGGTCATTCACATATTCCAAATCAGAATCTGGTCCTCATGGATTAGATTAGATTAGATTTATTGGACTTCTATACCACCCTTCTCCCGAAGGACTCAGGGTGGTGTACAGCCATATTAAAACACACATAGATTACAAAATTTAAAAACAATTTAAAATCGAATATATAAAAATTTGGCCCACAAATTAAAAACTGACATACACCCATTATAAAATTCATATTAGGCCAACCCGGCTTGTTGGAACAAAAGGGTCTTCAGGGCGCGGTGAAAGGCACGCAGGTCAGGGATCATACGAACCTCTAGGGGCAGCTTATTCCAGAGGGCTGGTGCCCCCACAGAGAAGGCTCTCCCCCTGAGTGTCGCCAGTCGGCATTGTTTGGCTGACGGCACCCTGAGGAGCCCCTCTCTGTGGGAGTGTATTGGCTGGTGGGAGGCTATCGGTGGCAGAAGGTGGTCTCGTATATACCCCGGTCCTAAGCCATGGAATTGTTGTAGGACGAAATAGGAGGAGCAAGGGCTGAGGTGGCTTTGTCTTGACCTGAATGAAAGGCAGGATATAAATACCTAAATTAAGAGACATATTTTGGAAGGGTTTTGTATAGTACTTGAGACACTTTGGGGAAGGGCCCAGTTTTATACATCTTGCTTTAAAAACTAAGAGCTTTCACTCTTCCTAGATTGGGACATTCCATTCCAAGTCTATCTAAAACAAAATTGAAACAGAAAAAAAATAAATAATCTCTTGTTTTCCTTCTCTTCTAAAATGGGAACATGCCTAAGAACATTATATACATTAGCCAGGAAAAAGAGTTGAATTCCCCTGTCTATGAGCCACAGAATTGCCCTGCCTATTTGGAGCCATATAATCTGTAGTGGCAGCCAGCCCTTTTGCATAGTGTTTTTGTTATGAAGGCTTGCTTTTGCCATCTGAGTCCTGACAGAGAAATATTCAAAGAACTGGGCTTGGTAAAGTTGGCAGCATGTTGTTATACCTCTAATAAGCTAGATATCCCCCAAGCCACCTATTTTCTTTGACCTTGTGGAGAAGACTTTATATTAAAGATGTAGCCAGGCACACATTTCCAATTAATGGAAAGCCAGAACAAGCATGGTGATGGTGATGTTATTGGAGTTGGAATTCTTCCTTTTCTTCTTTTCAATGCTTTCCCCCCATAATTTGTATCAAATCCTTCACCTTGATAACTTAGGCAGAGCAGTGGCCCTTGCCTAAACTTCCAAGTATCACGTTTCCAAAGCTACTGCTCCTTTTATGGATTTTTGCTTTGATAGATGGGTGTGAGTGTGAGATGGAAAGGTAGAAAGGACAAATTGTACTTGATACGAATACGCTGTCAGGTTACAAAGCTGTTTTATTGGTTAAAATAGAACAACGAGTTGATAGATGCTTCCATGCAGATTATTTGACATCCATTCTGCAGAGACCCTCCTATCTTCTTGCCCACATCCTTATTTGGATTCCCTTCCTTGGTACATGATTTTTTAAAACATTGTACATCTCAGTTATTCTCTAGAATTTTTAATCTTGCAAATGTATCAGAGCATTGGAACCAGTTGTAATTAAAAATGTATGAAACGATTCAACAGACTGAATTGACTGGCTGCAATGTTATTTGCTTACTGTAAATTGTAATAGTAGGCTTCTCCTGTTGTGCACTTCTCTGGCTAGATTTTTTTTTTTTATTGATTATGTGCCATCAAGTTGCTTTTGATTCCTGGTGATCACAAAGAATTTATCCATGCTGTTCCATAGGTCGCTTCATGACAACCTATCTCACTCACTACTGGGTTTTGGCCTTCATTCAGTCTGTCAGAACTATTGTTCATAGCCAGGATGTCTTTGATGACTTGGAATCTGGGAGTTGTGTAACCAATACAGCTGTAAAATTTAAATAATGTTGTAAAGCTGTAAATAATACTGATCTAAACTAGTTGGCTGTGACTCCTTCAGAATTACAGTCTGTAATTACAGAATTACAGATAAGAATTTTATTTGTCCTACCGAAATATTTACCTGTGATAAATAGTTATGATCGTTCCTTCTTAATAATGATTAAGATTATTTAGTATTGGCTAAGTTCTTTGATCAAAACAAGAAGGCCATAGATATCTGATACAAACTGCAGTGCTAAAAATAACGACTAAATATGACTTGTAATATTACAGTGCAAATTCTGGCCTCTTGTGTCTCAGTGTTGGATGTAAGCTATCTGATTTGTGTTGTGATATCCCAATACACACCTTGTCATTGTGCAGACAACTGTGAGGAAGAGGGACCATTTCACACTTCTTTATTTCTTTTTCCTTCTCTACTCCTTCTTTTATGACATATTTTGATCCTGTTAGATCCTGTTTATTAATGTTTATAATAAACATCAGATAATGTTTATTTGCATTAAATTTAAATTTAAAATAGTTTGGAGGTAATTGTTTTTCTGGTCTGTATTTTTCTGTGGCTATATATATTAAAAGATAGAATAGTTAAGCTAGAAATAGTTAAGCTAAAAGTTCGCTACTACTAGAGCCAAATAGTTCAAGGGACGGGCAATTACTCTCTTGCCTGTATATAAGAAATCCGTATTATGCATTCTTAATCTTTGCATACATGCATTTATGTCTTTGTTTTTATTCTGAGATATCTTTCAGGCTATTAAACATTCTTATATATACATCATTATGCAGCAGACAATGGAAATGCTGGTATGTGGAGCCTCATGAAAATTCATCTACATTAAAGTAGAACAAACAATGGTCCTCAGTGCCAGTGGGATCAAGCTGCAACAGAGCAACCTGAGGGGAAACAGCCCTCCAATTGAAGGCTGAACTTTCCAGTAAAATTTGCAAAGCAGTCGGGTCTAAGCTGTTACTGAGCCAGATTTTGAACAACCTTGGAGCCTGCAACTGATCAGCTTGTCACTTTTGTCTCTTCCAATCAGCCAAACAAGACAACTCTCTACTGGCATTCAGCAAACAATGTATGCAAGATGACAACTCATTCCTAGAAAGGGTTTCAAAGGAAAGCTGTTTTAAGAAATAAAATATTAAATTGGAGGGCAAGTTCCTTTACAAATTCTCCTAACACAAATTTGCTTGCGTACATTTTAAGGTGGTAGGTTCCCCCCCTCTTTTATTAGAACTTCCTCACCCTGAAAAAAGTAGGGGAATGAGTTAACCACTGAATCACTGAACAGGCAGATATGATGCTATTACATACTGTGTTAAATAAAAAAAGTAGGCATTGCAGTTTTTTGATCGAGTGGATGTCCATTCTGGGATCAAGACCTGATCTATGTGGACTGTTCAGCTTTTATTGAAAGTGTGCTGGAAAATAAAGACACGAGTGTACTGATTCTTTTTTATTTTGCTTCAATGGTTACATTACGTGGTTACCTCATGTAATGATGGTAATTGGGAATGGCAACTCTGTTGGTAAGCAATATTGTCATTAAAGTAGGGGTGAAATGCTCCCGGTTTGGACCAGATCGCCCGATCTGGTAGCGATGGAGTCGGGTGGTTTGGAGAATTGGTAGCAAAAATCCCTGCCCCCCCTCCCCCACCATGCCCAGCTGAGCCTCACAATCATCAGAGGCCTTTTTTTTTTTACTTTTAGAAGCATTTTTTCTACAACCTCTTCGGCTGAAAAATGCTTTTAAAAGTAAAAAAAAAGCCTCTGATGATTGAGCGGCTCAGCTGGGATCATCAAAGGCTTTTAAAAGAAAAAAAACCTTTTTTTCTTTTAAATGCCTCTGACGATCCAAGCTGAGTTGCCTGATCGTCAGAGGCATTTAAAAGAAAAACAGTCTCTGCCGATCAGGCAACTCAGCTGGGATCGTCAGAGCCTTTTGAAAGCATTTTTTAACAATCTCTTCGCTGAAGAGGTTGTAGAAAAAATTATTTTAAAAGTTAAAAAAAAATGGCCACGCCCACTCAGTCACATTACCCCCCCTCACCAAGCCACGCCCATAGAACCGGTAGTAACAAATTTTAGATTTCACTCCTGCATTAAAGCATGATGTCACTTGACTGTGCCAACTTATGATGGCAGTTGCAGTAGTCCTAGCTGCCATCTTGCATAGTCATGGTGTCTTTCGATCATGTAATTGTCATTTGTGACTTCCTGACAGCTTCCCTATTGATGTTGCTTGTCAAAAACAGGCAGGGAAGGTCACAAATGGTAATCATGCGACTGTGAGATGGGATGCATGCAAACCTCAATCACATGACCATGGGGATGCGACAACCACAGTTATAAGGATCAATCATAAATCCCCCTTGTTCAGCACTATTTTACTTGGGAAGGTTGCTGAACAAGTAGTCATTCAGTGAGGATTATCTGTATTTGTTCTGTAGGCTATCCAGGGAGAGAAATTGGATACACTTAACACTGACTCTCTTGGCCAATTCTTAAGTCATAGGGTAACTTCAATTATAACAGCTCTTATTTTTTCAGCTTCAGTTTTCCTCCAAATAAACAGAATAAAGGATGTGCCAAATAGTTCTGTTGATCTGCACGGTTTTAAAGCCATTTGTAAAATAGACATCATGTTCACATCTTTTCTTTGCTCAGAAACTCCCTAGAAATTCTGAGCAGGCTGTAAAGTATGTATAAAGCATATGTCACTTTCTATTCCCTTTAATCTCCTTGTCCCAAATCATAGATGAAACCGAATGCTGTAGGCTGATAAATCTGCTATCAATGAAATCTATGGCATAGGCTGGTCTCTAAAGGGTCCAAAACATGTTTAACTTTAATCTAAATTCATGTAAAGAAGATCAAATCACACCAGTTCTTTATGTACATGTTTTCCTCTGTCCCCTGACTCAGAGGTTTGGGAAAAGCATTTTATTTGGCAGAGTAGAGTGCACATCTTGTGCATTTTTCCTCTAAAAAAAGGGGATGTTTCTATCAAAAGGGTGAATTGTATTAAATTTCAAACACCTTTATGCCCAAGAAGTTGAATAGGGCCTGGTGATTCAGGAGACTAAAAGCATTGTGATTAACACCAGCTGTCTGCAATTACTGTAAGTTCGAATCTCACCAGACTCAAGGTTGACTCAGCCTTCCATCCTTTCTAAGGTAGGTAAATTGAGGACCCAGTTTGTGGGGGCAATAAGCTGACTTTGTATAAATATACAAAAGTATGAAGGCTATTGCTTAGCGCATTGTAAGCTGCCCTGAGTCTCCGGAGAAGGGCAGCATATAAATCAAATTTAAAAAAAAAAGAATAGTCAAATATGGTGATATCCAGCTATGCCTGGATTGGAAGACCTTTCTTTTCTTTGGTTGCTGCCCCAGTAGTATATTTTGTGTTTGAGTGCATAGGGTGCTTCACAATATTAATTAGATGCGCCAAAAATAATAATAAAATGAAATCACTCACCAACCACTTCTCTTTTGATTATAATGTGTAGCAGATAAACCATGATCCTCCAATTAGTATCAAAAGGACTCTGCTCACCTCTAAAGAAAACAATAATGACTATAGCTTATCCATTTGAAGTTTATATCCCTATTTACCCAATAATAAATCCAATTTATATTTTTTTAAAAAACTGTTCCTAACTCTAATCTTTCTAAAAGGATATTAGGAACCTGACCCTAAAGAGCATTATGGATTCAAAGTGAATTGAAGACAAAGTTGGGAAGAATTAAGATCAGCAGCCAAAACAACTGACTGATTTAGGCTACTCATTAGCTCACAGGATTGTTTCTGTGAGAGAGAGAAAAAGAATGTTTACCTCTTTGAACTGCTGAAAAATAGATAGGATATATCTCTCACTAATTGACTAAATAATCTATCCAGTAGAAAAAATGAAGTGCTATATATGGAAGTACTTATAGCCCAACTAAGTAGTAGCAATGAGTTGTATGATGGAGCCAGAATAAGCTGCACAATTCCCTATTCATTGATATTTTGTTTAACCTGAGAAACTCCTGATTTATTCCATTATCTGAAGATGTGTAAACCCTGACTTGATCCTTCTGAATGAGGAATCTTCTCAGCTAAAATAGAGTGCAATCTTTCCTCAAAGATCTCTCTTTGGTAACAATGACTGAACTCAAAAGAAGGGAAATGTAATTATTTCAGTGGCACTAGAACTTATCAATGCATGAAATAAAATGGTCAATTAAGATTTCTGTCTTTGGGAGGAAGCCTTACTAAACCAGCCACTAAAGATTCTCTGTAAAGCAGGGCATCACCCATTTGATTATGGAGGGCATAATATATAGGAGAATACAATCATTTGACAAAGGAATATCTGAGAATATTTTATTTATCAAATTTATATGCTACTCATCTCACAATGCAGGGTGACACTGAGGAACGTACAACGTAATAAAACATAAAAGTAAAAACAATAATAAATATAAAAACAGGTTAAGAAAACAAGCAATTAAACAATCTTAAAAAGTCATGGGTTTAGAGCAGAGAGGTGATGGTGGCTTCTTTGTTACTACACTAGCCATCTCCAGGCAACAGGTTCTCTTCAGGGCCCCCTGCCAACTGGCATAGCCAGGTTTTGAGGCATTTCCTGAAGGCCAAGAGGGCAGTGGTAGATCTCACCTCCTATGGCAAGACGTTCCAAAGGGCTGAAGCCATGGCAGAAAAAGCTCTTCTGGACACTGCCAGCACAAACCTTTGGCTGATGGGGTCTGCAATAGGTTTCTTCTGCCAGCATGAGTGGGACAGATTTATCACATTGGAGCATAGATATTCTGGATCTATCCCATAAAGGATTTTAAAGGAGATGACAAACATCTTGAATTGGACCCCAAAGCAAATCGGCAGTCAGTTCAGCTCATGTTGCAATGCTATTACATGTACCACCCTAAGGGCTTCCACAATTGAATGCGCTACTGCATTCTGGACCAAGTGTAGCTTCCAAATGCTCTTCAAGGATAGCCCGATGTTGTTTACATTGCAGTAATCCAAACAGGAAATAACCAGGGCATAACTGAGCGCAGACCCTCACGATCCAGAAATGGGTGCAATTGGCACACAACATGAAGTTGTGCATAGCAATGACTTTAATCAGGAGTTGCAAGTCTAGGAGAGCTCCCGAGTTGTGTATTGGGTCTGTCTGGGATAGTGCTAGGCATCCAGAATGAAAAATGACAGAGCTTCGGATTCTGAGGTTCCGAAGCCACTCTGTCTTACCAGGTTTTATTATTATTATTATTATTATATTATTATTATATTATATTTATATACCGCTCTACTCCCGGGGGACTCAGGGCGGTGTACAGACAAATGATAAAATACATATAATACAAAT
>WNWU01003187.1:0-19425 GCA_012654045.1 Ptyas mucosa | reverse complement strand
CTAAGATTTCAAAAAATAGATTTGAGACTATTTTGTTCCTTTCCTATAAATGGAAGAGCAATCAAACCTATCTCTTCCCTACAGTTTTAAGTGATATAGCAATGTACAGTATCTGTTGCATCACCAGATTACACTGCATATGCATCTTTAGCTCTTTATGCTTGCTCTTTCTTCAATTAACAGTTATCACAGGAAAGACTACCCTTCCCCAACCTGGCTCTTTCCAGATGTGGAGGACGCTAGCTCTTAGAACTCTGTATGGCTATGTTCGTTAGGAATTCTGGGAACTGCATTCTCAGCACTTCTCAGGAGTGCCAGGTAGAGAAATATTCTTGTTTTCCTGACTGAAGAAACACTATAGGAACCTTTGTCCTTTAGAAGGACTGCAGAAAACAGGCCATTTTTTAACATCTAGTTGGCATCAGAACTAGGGCTCAATGGATAGGCTCTTCAGGCAATGTTGTGAAAAAATGCCAGAATTTGGAAAGAAGACAATGGGTACATTTCAAGCAATCCAAGTTGAGAAACATATATCGGATGCCTCAACTTTTCAGAGTAATTTTCATTCCTGTTTTCTTGATTAAGTATTAATTATATCAGCACAAACAGCAAGTGGAAGACGACACAGTTGAGAATTGTAACATGTTATGTTCAAAAGGAACCTGTGAGGAATAGGGAGAACATTGGGATGTGTATTCTGGCAAGGTTGGGACACATTTAATCCCTTTCCCACTCTGCACATCCTCCCTTCCTCTATCCAGCAAGGATAGGCATAAAACCAGCCCCTAAGAATTCTTTGTTCCTAGGAGAATCAGATGTTTAATTAAGTCTAAGTCAGGGGTGTCAAACTCACATCATCACAGTGGTGTCACGTGACATATCAGGACTTTTTTCCCCTTCGCTAAACTGGGCGTGGGTGTGGCCAGCACATGATGCATCTGGCCGGGAGTTTAACATTCCTGGTCTAAGCGGTGGTATGGAAGCAGAGAACAATGTCAATCAATGCAGCACAATCTGCCACAAAGCATCTGTTGTGGGAGGCCACCACAGCTCCCATGTAAATTTGAGCCAGGGTCAGCTAACACTCACTCTGGTCATGTGCATACCAAATATGTCTTACAAAGGAGCTGGGCAGCATAACTACATCAGGAAGGAATTATTTCTACTGTATCCATGTTCCTTTACAAAGTGGAGCGCCATACACAGAGACACGCATGTACATACTTTACTTTCCAGAAATATTCCTATCCTAAACCTGTCAATTCTTCTGGACAAAAAGCTTTTATTAAATTTGGATTTGCAAACTTAAAAGATTTTAAAAACTTAAATTTTAATTAGGAAAAAATATGCACAATTACATTAACCTGATTTGAGGCAAACCATATACCAAACTGTACTGCAAGTGCTGTACTTACATTGGGGCCCAAAATCTTCTTCTGAGTAAGATTCACTGGATGTTGAGCAAAATTAGATTTTGATAGGGATTACACAGAATAATTTTCTGGTCATCTTTCTCTTATGCTGGCCTATGTTTGTCACAATTTTCTTCCCTTCTTTTACAATGGCTGTGATGGTTGAGCAATTTGAAGCATGGAGGCCTTCAGAAGCCAGAGCCAAAATAGATTTTAAGTACCCTCCCTTCAACTTAGGGGAGAGACACAGAGGCTGGCCATATGTGTGCTAAGATGCCAAAGTGCTTCTTAGCACCCAAGTGCCCAAAATCAACCCTTTATTCTCTTCCAAGTTGGAACTGGAAAAGGGAATTCTCCCCAACAGCAGCACTTCATTTTCTCAACAGAGAAGATGATTCCATTCCATTCTTTCTCTGTTTCCAAGCTTATGCCCAAACATCAGTCAAGAGGACAGCATGAGGTCAGACGCAAAAAGGAGAGAGATAAGGACTTTAGGATTAAGAAACAAGAGGAGTCAAAAATTTGGAGAAACTTGGCCTAAGTGTCATCTCTCCATCTTAGAACAGGGGTGTCAAACTCAAGGCCTGCGGGCCGGATCCGGCCCATGGGGTGCTTAGATCTGGCCCACAGGGCCACCCTGGAAACAGTGAAGGACCGGCCCATGGTGCCTCTGCCAGCGAAAACAGAGCAGAGGGTTGCAGGAGGCCGTCCCAGCCAAAAACGGAGCTTGCGAGCCCATTTTTGCTGGCAGAGTGCTTGGGCCACCACAGGCGCCCCCGACACGAGTGACGTCAAGCTGACCACGGCCACCCTGGCCACACACCCCCGAGGCAAAACACAACCCTGATGTGGCCCTCAATGAAATTGAGTTGACACCCCGATCTAACATTGAGGCCTGAGATTTTTCTCTCCCTGTGAGAGCTCCTCCCATTCCCTGCAGTCACAGGTTTCTACTGCCAACTTTCACTGTATCACAGGCCTCAAAGCTCATATCTGGAAGACTGGCAATGACATGGCTTCAGATTTTATTTCTTTCACAGAAACTACTGGAGTTCTATACACTGTAAAAGCTGATACATTTATTATTTGTTAATCCATGGAAGCTTTATGACATAATGCATTCATTCTTGTCAGGTGCAAAAAGACCATTGTTTTTGCTGCAATAAAGAAGCTTTCACTCTAGAATTGTTGCAAATAATTCCCTACTTTATTCTCATTATGGCACAGCCCCTTCATAGATTACTGCCTCCCCTTCATGGATTACTGCCTTGTCGTGGCAAAGGGGCTTGCATAGCTCAATGAAGCTATGAGCTATGCTGTGCAGGGCCACCCAAGACGGACAGGTCATAGCAGAGAGTTTTGACAAAACGTGAGCCACTGGAGAAGGAAATGGCAACCCACTCCAGTATCTTTGCCATGAAAACCCCATGGACAGTACCAAAAAGAAAAAAGATATGACGCCGGAAGATGAGCCCCTCAGGTCGGAAGGTGTCCAATATGCTACTGGGGAAGAGCAGAGGGCTAGTACTAGTAGTGCCAGAAAGAGTGAAGCGACTGGGCCAAAGCCGAAAGGACGCTCAGCTGTGGATGCATTTGGTGGTGAAAGGAAAGTCTGATGCTGTAAAGATTTTTTCTCCATAGGAACCTGGAATGTAAGATCCATGAATCAAAGTAAGCTGGATGTGGTCAAACAAGAGATGACAAGACTGAACATCGACATTTTAGGAATCAGTGAACTAAAATGGACAGGAATGGGTGAATTTAATTCAGATGACCATCAGGTATACTACTGCGGGCAAGAATCCCTCAGAAGGAAAGTTGTACTCACCTGAACGTTCATTCTATGTGCGCTGCATGAGAGTTCAAGCAATGGGTGATAACCTTGTCTGATTGGCCAGAGACTGAGTTGTAATTTGTTTAGTTACACCTCCTCCTTCCTGTTTAGCTCCATTTTGTTAACGATGCTCTGGATCTGGAGAAGACGTAACCTGTAATGAGAAAAAAACATACTCTCCTGGACCCTGGACCCCCTTTGGAACTTTAGGGAAGGGTTGGACTTTCACGCAGTGCACATAGAACAAATGTTCAGGTAAGTACAACGTTCCTTCTCCTGTGCACTGTGTCATGCCTGGAAGCCATATTACCTGTGTGCCTTGAGGATCCAGGCCTGCCACAATCATACCGTGGGAAGTTGGGAGGGGGGATTGCATGAATGAAGTAGAGATAGCCATAACAAACTTCTCTAAGAGAAGTTCATGGCCATGGTGTCCGGCAGCTGTGCAAAGAAGAAATTGGAGGATATCTTCTGTTTGGGAAAGAACTGATTGGAGCTGTGTGGACATGTGGGCAAGGTCTTGAACTTTCTTGTGGGTGAGGAGAACCTGGAAGCTTTCAGATTCGGGTTTTCCCAGATGTGCCAATATGACATCCCTAATAAAAGTTAGCTTTGAGGAATTTCAAGCCTTGGAGTTTGATTTCGTTGGGGGTGTTACTTGGAACCCTGACACGCTGTTTAGAGAGTCCAAGCAATGGGATATTCCCAAGCTAAGTATCCCTAGGGTGGGGAGTAGAAACGTCCAGGGTCCTGTTGACTGGAAGAACCTGCTGCAAGACTCATCTTCCAAAGGCCGCCTCTGCTGAGGCAAACATGTTGAGTTTGTAGTTTTTGATGAAGGGAGAGGGTGATGCCCAAGTGGGTGCCCTGCAGATGTCTAGTATAGAGGCCTGAGTGGCCCAAGCCGCCGTTATGGCTGCACTTCTTGTAGAATGGGCCATAATGCGGCCAGGAATAGGTTGAGCCTGATGATCGTAAGCTAGAGAAATACAGGCCTTGAGCCAGCGACCAATGGTGGATGGAGTCACCTTTGTGCCCTGGGACCTCGGCTGAAAAGAGATGAATAACGCCTCTGTGTTCCGGAACGGTGCCATCCGGGTGATGTATATGCACAAGGCTCTGCGTACATCTAAGGTGTGCCACCAGCGTTCCCTGGGATGTTTGGGATTTGGACAGAAATCCAGTAGGATGACCCCCTGGGCCCGGTGGAACCAGGAGTTGATTTTTGGAATGAATGTCGGGTCCAGGCGGAGGATGACTCTGTCAGGATGCATAATAAACAAATCCTTCCATACTGAGAGAGCCGCCAGTTCTGTGATTCTTCGAGCAGAAGTGATGGCGATGAGAAAGGCGACCTTAAAGGTCAGAAACCTGAGACTGGCAGAACTCAACAGCTCTAACATAAGACGAGGGACAGATCCCAAGAAGGGTATCTGTGAACAGGCGGAGGTCGCAGATTGGAAGCCTCTTTTAGAAAGCTACGAACCCTCGGGTGTTGAGAGACGGTTGAAGCTCCCTCGCAGGACAGAATAATTGCCAAAGCAGCTACTTGTCTATGGAGAGTATTAACCGCTAATCCTGCCTCTAACCCTTCCTACAGGAAGTCCAATACCTGAGGTACAGAGGCCGATGTTGTGGCTAGCACCTTTCTAGTGCACCAGCGGCAAAAGGAATTCCATGCGGCGTTGTATATGCGGGCTGTCGACTGACGTCGGGAAGCAAGGATGGTAGAGATTACCTTCCTAGAGAATTGGTCCTTTTTCAGGATCTCCCTCTCAAGTGCCAGATGGCCAGCTGAAACCATTGAGGCTCCGGGTGTAGCATGGCCCCCTCGCTGAGGGAGATCCTGTCTGGAGGGATCCTCCAGGGAGGTGAGATTAATAGGGTCAATAGGTCTGCGAACCAGGTCCATCTGGACCAGTGAGGAGCTACGAGGAGAACCTCTGCGCCTTCGTGCAGGATCTTCCTGATGACCCTCGGTATTAGAGGTATCAGGGGAAATGCGTACAATAGGCCCTGGGGCCACAGACAACAGAGGGCATCCGTCCCGTCGGCTCCTGGCGATCGGAATCTGGTGTAGAACCGTGGAAGTTGTGCATTTGCTGGGCTGGCAAAAAGGTCTACTTGGGGTGAGCCGAATTTGGTTGACAGTTGGAGGAACAAATCTGGATGAAGTTTCCATTCTGCCTGATCAATAATCGTTCTGCTCAACCAATCCGCTTGGATGTTGGAGATCCTGGAGATGTGTTCCGCCCGCAGGGTGAACAAGTGTTTTTCCGCCCACAGACCTATCGCAGCAGCCTCACGCAGCAGCGCCCTGAAGTGGGTGCCCCCCTAACGGTTCACGTGTGCTTTGACTGTCTGTCTGTCAGTAACAGCACGTGGTACCCTGACAGTTGATCTTGGAAATGGCAGAGCGCCAGATGAGCGGCTCTCAGTTCCAGCCAGTTGATGTCTTTGAGGAGGTCGTTTGGAGACCATCAACCCTGGGTCACTTGAGACCCTGGACAAGAGTCCTGTAGGGCTCCTTCTGCGCCCTGAGCTCACTGGCAAAGTCCTGAAGGAGAACTAGAGATAAGTGAGCCTCGGCTGTTCGCCTCGGGTATGAGAGTGAAGTCAACACGCACTTGCACTTATAAGGAAAACGTCCAGACCCCCCCTTACCCCCCTCTGTTGTGGAGGCGGGAATGGGCTTGAGCTCATTTGTGCATTAAGTCAGTGCGGCAATGGTGCCCCGCCCGCCTCTCTTTCATCAGCCATAGACTGTCTGAAGAGGGAGAACATATAAGCTGAGGAGGGGGGAAATAGCTGCTTGGCTTTACCCGCTTGCACTACTATTCCCCCAAAGCTACCCTGCGTGGCAGTCCCTTTACTCTCCCCCCCGGCACAGCTCACGTTCCTCTGCTACTCAGGTTTTCTGCGTAGGAGCTGCTGCGGTTTCTTTTTCCAGGAGGGGGAGATTTCCTTGAATCCCTTCCATTCAGTTCTGTGCCAGATCCTTTTTCCTTCCACCGCCCTGGCTATTCCAAGCCCTTTTGAGATGAGCGCCCCATCCGAAAAGGCTGGCGTCTGTGGTCAGGGTTAGGTGGGGGTACTCCTTGAAGGAACACCCCTGCTCTATGGCTACTGATGTCTACCTGTCTGCCTCCGCCTTTACTGCTTTGGCTGCCATAGTAACAGGAGGGGGGAGAGCTAGGTGGCATGAGGGGGAAGCAAGCTGGAGGAATCTGGAGGAATCGAAACCGATACTTAAGCCACCGGACTGTATCTTTGAAGTTACTATCGGGTCAACCGTCGTGGCATTCCTGATTGATGACGCTGCCAGACGTGCTTCCACCTGACCCCTGGGAGACCTTTGGATTGGATGATTTACGGTGGACAGTGGGAGGGGATGCTTTCTATATGCAATTTTCGCGCCTGTTGCCTTAGATTCTGCTTTTCCTTGGTTGCGATCACTTCATTTTCTAGTAAAAGTACCTTTCTCTATAAACAATGGAGTTTGGGTCATTCTTTCCTGGACTTTGAAGGAAGCACACCTGACATTAAGCAGAATGTCACTCCAGCCATCCCGGATAAACACCGAGGGGGCTGAACCCAAATTATGTCTAACCAAGAGAGTGAAGGAGACCAGATGGGAGCAGCTGGCTCTACGATAACCTCACTTCAAGTGGAGAAGGAAGCTGCAGAATAGATGGAAAAAATTTGGCTGAGAGAGGAGTCAGAGGAAGCTAGATGGTTGAGGGGAGTAGGAAGGTTGCCGGACCTGGAGAGGACCCCCCCAGGGAGTAACCAGCTCCAGACCCCATAAGGGAGAGGCAGTGTGGCTGCAAGAGCAAAAGGAGAACCTCATGATTGCTCAAGCGATGCAACTCCTCCGCGATGCCGAGGAAAGCCGGCAAAGCCGTGAGTCTTATGTGTTCCCTGTGGGGAAGGGAGGAGACTACCCCAGGGTGGATCCAGAAGAGACAGCCTGTGGGGGAGAGGAAGAGGAAGCTGGGGAAGAAACATCTCAGGCTTCTGGAGCTCAAGCGAGGGATGCAGCAGCCCAGGGACCCCCAGCCTTGCAGGCCCCACCCCGTAGACGTAAAAAACCAAAAATTCCCTCCCCCAACCGGAAAATATGATGGGAATCCAAAGACCTTGAGGCTTTTCTTGACCCAAGAGTAGAACCACATGCAGGACTGGGGGGAGGACTACTTATCAGATGCAGCACGAGTGAGATGCGTCACGAATGTCTTAGAAGGAGTAGCAGCTGAATGGATGGTGGTCCTCCACAATAATAACTCCCCCTTGTTGAGGAATTACAACCTATTCATGGGGGCTCTTAGGAGGCGGTTTGAAGACCACCTAGCTGAGCGGAAGGCGAGACTCAGAATGAAGGGTATCCAGCAGGGCCGGAGATCAGTGGCAGAATACACCCAAGAATTTCACAAACTGGCACCCTACATGACAGGGTGGTCAGAAGCGGCCCTACTGGAGAGTTTCAAGGATGGACTGAATGAAGACATATACAAAGACTGTAGAGCACGGGGAGTCCCCGAAGACTTGCAGAGTTGGTACGTAGTAGCTGAGGATGTGAAGATCGAGCTGGCCCAAAGCCGACTCCGAGGAGGCCATGCAGGGGACCCGTCATCCTCCTTCTACCGCAAAGGAGCACCAAAGACAGTCGGGGGGAGAGCGGAATTCAAACCCAAATCGAAGCCCTTCACGTGCTTCAAATGTGCAAAGGAAGGCCATCGGGCCGCCGAATGTCTTTCCAAGCCAGTGCCAAAATCTACCGGCTCAGGACCAAAGAAGGCTGACAAAGCACCCGCAAAAGCTCACGAAACCGCCCTGAAAGGAGAAGTCATTGAGTTCGCTCCCCAAAACCAGGGTGAGTTGGGAACTCTGACCACTGCAGACAACAGCGGGACGGACTCCGACTCCGATGATCTGGTGAGTCACACTGAGGGCCCCATGCTCATCCCTCATAGAAATAAGGGTGCCGTCCACAGGGGCACATGAGCAGACGTTAGCCCTATTAGACTCTGGGTGCACCAGGTGCATAATCAGCCCGAAAGTGGTAGAGAAAATGGGCCTGAGGCTAAAAATGTTAAAAAGGCCCATTGCGTTCTGTCAGTTGGACGGATCGATTGCAAGAGGGGGCCCAGCCAGCTTTGTGACCGAACCCATTGAAATGCAATTGGGGGATCACGTAGAGACCCTCAGTTTTATTGTGGCCCCTGGCATGGAACGACCCCTCATACTTGGACTGCCCTGACTCCGTAGATGGAACCCACGTGTTAACTGGAAGATGGGGGTTTTGCGCATTTGCACCGGAAAACCAAGACTAGAGGGAAGAAACCCCCCTTGAGGACGGACTAGAACACGAAAGGGCGAAAGTAGCAATAGGCCACATCGAAGGGGAGGAAAAGATTCCAAAGGAGTATTGGGATCTCCAAGAAGTTTTTAGTGAAAGGGCCTCGGATGTGCTGCCTCCCCACAGAGCTACGGACTGTACCATTGAAATACTCCCCGGGGTGAAGCTCCCTAAGCCAAAGATCTACCCCATGACCCCTCGAGAACTGGGGGAATTGCAAAACGTCATTGATAAAAACCTAGAACGGGGTTTTATCCAACCAGCCAGACCAAGAGTGGCGGCGCCAGTATTGTTCCAGGAAAAGAAAGATGGCTCCTTTCGTTTGATAGTGGATTATAGGAGTCTCAACGCCATTTGCGTGGAAAATGTTTACCCCCTGCCGCTCATGAAGGACATGCTAGCGCACTTAGGAAAGGGGAAAATTGTCACCAAACTTGACTTACGAGAGGCATACTACAGAGTGAGAATTAAGGAGGGGGATGAATGGAAAACAGCGTTTAATTGCCCACTGGGATGTTTCCAGTTTAGAGTGCTCCTTTTTGGATTACAAGGAGCCCCTGCTGTGTTCATGCAATTGATTAACGAAGTACTGCATGAGCACCTGTATAAGGGGGGTGCTGGTCTACTTGGATGAGATTCTTATCTACTCTGAGAACATGGACGACCATGTGAAATTGGTGCAAACTGTCCTGAAAAAACTCAGGGCTGCTGAACTATATGCCAAACTTTCTAAGTGCGAGTTCCACCAAAGCAAAATTGACTATCTTGGATATCGCATATCGCATGAGGGAATAGAGATGGACCCTGGAAAAGTTCGGGCTGTATTGGAATGCACCCGCAAACAACTACAGAGTTTCCTGGGATTTGCTAACTTCTATAGACAGTTTATCCCCTCGTTTGCCAAAATCGCGCTGCCAATAACAAATCTTCTGAAAACAAAAGGTGAAGTAAAACCAAAGCCCTCACGGGCCCTTGAATGGACTATGGACTGTCAGGCAGCATTCGAAAAGTTGAAACGGTTGTTTGCTGCTGAACCAGTCCTCAAACATCCGGACATGGAAGAGCCTTTTGTAGTACAGGCTGACGCGAGCGACGTGGCAGTAGGAGCAGTACTTCTGCAAAAGAATGCAGAAAGGAAATTACAACCCTGTGCTTACACGTCCCACAAATTGTCAGAGACCGAAAGGAGATGGGCCATATGGGAGAAGGAAGCTTTTGCAGTGCGATGGGCATTGTTAACGTGGAGACAATTTCTTGAAGGAGCTAAGCATCCTTTTGAAGTTTGGACTGACCATAAAAACCTGGAGGCGTTGAAAACACCATGTAAGCTGTCACCAAAGCAAGTTCGCTGGGCCCAGCACTTCAACCGTTTTAATTTCACTCTACGCTACCTTCCTGGTGGGAAGAACTTCATGGCAGATGCACTTTCCAGATTGCCTCAATACAACAGCACCAAAGAGGAAGTGGTTCAACCTATCATCCCTTCGACACAACTAGCAGTGCCAGTGACTACCAGAGTGCAGACGAGGGCCGATCCAGCCCTCTCGGGCGATTTGCTTCAGAAACTACAAGAAGCTCTAAAAACTGAAGAGTGGTTTCGAACCCACTTGAATGAATGTACACTCCGTGATGGACTAGCTTGGATTGGGGCCAAATTGTATGTCCCTGCCAGTTTAAGAGTAACGGTGTTGCAGCACGCTCATGACGCCAAGGCAGCGGGACACTTTGGATTTGTTAAAACTCTACATCTCGTTAAAAGACAATTCTGGTGGCCTGCACTCAAAAAGGACATAGAGGCATATGTAGCTAGCTGTCCGGTGTGTGCCTCAGCTAAGAGACCTCCGGGGAAGCCACCTGGTTTACTTCAGAGTGTGGCAAGGCTGAATGCCCCTTGGAAAGAGATATCCATGGATTTTATTGTTGACCTACCAGAGAGTGGGGGGTGCACAGTGGGGGGTGCAATCCCCTTCCTACCACAGAATAACCCACAGAACCCCTCTTTGATTGAGTGGTACGGGGTACTTGGGCAGTAACTTGAAAAGCTTTAGATGACGCACACTGAGCACATAAAGCCCAAGCTGACAAAAAGAGGTGCCCGGCACACGTATACAAAGTGCGTGATATAGTTTATCTTTCCACCAAATATTTACAGACTTCCCAGAAATCAAAAAAGCTCGGACCCAAGTATGTGGGCCCTTTCCCAATCACTAGACTTATCAAGCCAGTCACAGTTGAATTGGAATTGCCAAAAAAATTGAGACGAATCCACCCTGTGTTTCATGTTAGCTTGCTGAAACCGGAACATTCGTCCCCTTTGCATCCGAACCAGGACTCTCCTCCGGTCCCCATACTGATAGAAGGGGAACAACATTTTGAAGTTAAGGAAATCTTGGACTCTAGGAAGCATCACGGTAAAGTGCAATATCTGGTGGCCTGGAAACATTTCCCATTATCTCAAGCTGAATGGGTGAATAAACGTGATGTCTGGGAGCCAAAGAAAGTACAGTTGTTTCACACCAAATATCCTGATAAACCCTAATTTCTGTGTTGTGATGTTTTCTCTTTTCCTGTTTAGGATTAACATCTCTTCTGCAGAGGGGCTGAATGTCAGCCTCCGCCTTTACTGCTTTGGCTGCCGTAGTAACGGGAGGGGGGAGAGCTAGGTGGCATGGGGAGGGAAGCAAGCTGGAGGAATCTGGAGGAATCGAAACCGATACTTAAGCCACCGGACTGTATCTTTGAAGTTACTATCGGGTCAACCGTCGTGGCATTCCTGATTGATGATGCTGCCAGACGTGCTTCCACCTGACCCCTGGGAGACCTTTGGATTGGATGATTTACGGTGGACAGTGGGAGGGGATGCTTTCTATATGCAATTTTCGCGCCTGTTGCCTTAGATTCTGCTTTTCCTTGGTTGCGATCACTTCATTTTCTAGTAAAAGTACCTTTCTCTATAAACAATGGAGTTTGGGTCATTCTTTCCTGGACTTTGAAGGAAGCACACCTGACACCACCATTCCAAGGATCTGATTACCTTGAAGGGAACTCTGATCCGTTTGTGGGAGTTGCTGAGGCCCGCCCATTGACTTGGTAATAGAAGCCATTGAAGAGGTTGGGAGTGCAACCTTGCCCAAGGTACAATCTGTAGGCAGGAAATCATTTTGCCTAACAATTGGGAAAGAAGCATCAATGGTACCTTTTTGAGGGTTCTGACTTGCCTAATGGTGGAGCAGATGCTGGAGCGACGCTCCTGGGAGAGGAAGACGAGGCTGGTCTGAGTGTCGATCCTTGCTCCCAGATGGACCAGGTTGGTGGAGGGGGTCATGTGACTCTTCTCCCAATTCACGGTAAACCCGTGGTCTTGGAGGGTTTGAACCGTGATCTGGAGATCTAGACTTGCCTGCTGAGGGGATGAGGACAGGACTAAAATGTCATCCAGATAACATAACAAACGTATGGGCTTTGTCCACAAGTGAGCAGCCACCACGTCCAGAAGTTTTGTGAATACTCTGGGGGCGGATGTGACAGTGCAGTGCCTTGGCCTTCCTCCGGGCAGAGCCCCGCTGCAGTGGGCATGCAAGTAGCAGAGGCACGGGAACCTCTGTGGTGATGAGAGGGTCCTGGCTCAGGGTTGGCTATCCCCAAAGGGACATCCATGTCTGCTGCCTGAATTTCCTGTCTGGTAGTGGAAGCAGTAGGAGACCAACCAAACTGACTTGGCTGGGATTCCTGAATCAAAATTTCCTTGTTTAAGGAATCAGATGCTTCCCTGCTGCAGGCAGGTGTAGAAGGGATCTTGTCAGCCTCTGCCCTTTTTGGGGCCTTATCGAATTGCTTTTCTAATGCACATTGTTGCCTCATGGCGTCTTTGTCAGATGCAGCTGAGGAGGAGGCTTGTACAGAGGGCTGGGATCTGGTAGAGGGCCCTTTGGACCTAGATCTCCCCTTTCTTGGGGCTGGAGCCTCCAAGGCATGATGCCTGAGGGAGGAAGAGGCAGAGGCGTGAGAAGCTCTACTGCGAGATGCCATTTTGAGAAACACAAGGTAACTGTGAAACAGCAACAAAATCCCTCGTTAAATTATCTCTATTAATCGCTGCCAATTGCTTTTGAAATCACCTCCCTGGTGTACAAAAACACCAGTATGGAGGGTAGATTAGGGCTTCAGGCACGCCAAACCAACACCATGGCTTGAAAGCGGATTAGAATAAAGGCTGCAGTGGGGGGGAATCAAAATGGCGCAAAACCTACACCAAGGCTTTTAAGCGCGAAAAAACTACCGCAACCTGCCCAGGGAGCTGGAATCCGACACCACGGATCCTTGCCCAAATAAAGGAGCGCAGAGCCGGCACCACGGCTCTCTCCGCGCTAATCCGACACCAAAAATTTACAAGCCAGCCTCCAGAATGAACGGGGAAGGGATTGAAGGCTCCACACGCTGTGCAAGCCTCTCTGCAATAAAAATCGCCACCGCGGAGCCCCGCGACTCAGCTGAGCGGCGCTCGGCTGGGCACGGTGCCAGAAACTGCTTCCCAGCAGAACCGAAGCCTTTTCAAATATAATCCTCTTCTGTGCGTTGTAGAAGAAAGTCCAAGCAATGGAGGATAATCAGAATAAGTCTCTCTAGGCCGACTGAGTTAACAAACTGGAGCTAAACAGGAAGGAGGAGGAATGACTAAATAAATTACAACTCAGTCTCTGGCCAATCAGAGAAAGTTATCACCCATTGCTTGGACTCTCTAAGCAGCACACAGGAGAATGGCAGGGACCTAACAGAGGCAGAAGAGATTAAGAAGAGGTGGCAAAATGAACATTGGGCTTACCTTGAACGTTCCATCTATGTGCACTGCGGGAGAGTCCAAGCGTGGGTTCATGTCAGTCAGTTATGACATCACTGAGTTGGAATTTCTTTGGCCACGCCTTCCTCCTTCCGGCTGAGCCTCAGTTTTTTCAACGAAACCGGAACCAGGGAAGACGCCATTCGATGGGAGAACCTACCACTCCTGGACCCCAGACCAGCACAAGCCAGGGTGGGATTTGGACTCTCCCGCAGTGCACATAGATGGAATGTTCAAGGTAAGCCAAACGTTCAATCTCCTGTGCACTGCTTGGAGAGTCCAAGCGTGGGATATACCCAAGCTAAATTGATGTGGGGAGGGAAGCAGATCAGTCCAGGGTCCCCTCGGCCGGCAGGACTCTCTGTAAGACACGCTTCCCAAACGCCGCTTCTCCTGATGCAAACTGGTCCAGTTTGTAGTGCCTCACAAACGGTGAAGGAGTAGTCCAAGCCACGGCTCTGCAGATGTCCAAATTGGATGCTTGCGTAGCCCAGGCAGCCGAGGTGGCCGCACTATGAGTAGAGTGCACCGTGATGCGACGCGGCACTGGACAGGCTTTTTTTTAAAATTTGATTTATATGCCGCCCTTCTCCGGAGACTCAGTGCGGCTTACAATGTGTTAAGCAATAGCCTTCATACTTTTGTATATTTATACAAAGTCAGCTTATTGCCCCCATAATCTGGGTCCTCATTTTACCTACCTTAGAAAGGATGGAAGGCTGAGTCAACCTTGAGCCTGGTGGGATTTGAACTTGCAGTAATTGCAGGCAACAGATGTAAGTGGATGTTAATAACTGCCAAGGCTTGATGTTCATACGCTAAGGCAATGCATGCCTTGAGCCAACATCCAACAGTAGATGGTGAAATCTTCTTCCCCATCGACGTGGGCTGAAATGACACGAACAGGACCTTCGTCCGTCGAAAGGGGGCCGTCCGCTTGACATAACGCCGCAAAGCCCTGCGCACATCCAGCGTATGCCAGCGCTTCTCCGTCTAATTCCTAGGATTAGGGCAAAAGTCCGGAAGAATAAGTTCCTGCGCCCTGTGGAACCAGGAATTAACTGTTGGCACAAATGTAGGGTCCAAGCGTAGAATGACACGGTCCGGGTGAAAAATGCACAAATCCTGGCGGACTGAAAGCGCCACCAGTTCAGAGTTTCTGCGTGCAGAAGTAATTGCCACCAAGAATGCAACTTTAAATGTGAAGAGCCTGAGTGTGGCAGTCCACAAAGGCTCAAAAGGAGGCAAGGTGAGCGCCTGCAAAATGAGTGATAGATCCCAAGTTGGGTAGCAATGAACAACAGGTGGCAACAAATTGGCAGCACCTTTCAAAAAGCTGCGGACCTTAGGATGATGCAAAAGTGGAATAGGTCCCTCACCTGGTAAAACCGTTGCCAAGGCTGCAACCTGTTGATGCAGCGTATTAGTGGACAATTTCTTTTTCAGACCTTGCTGCAAAAAGGCGAGGACCTGTGGAACCATCGTGGCTGTCGGTACCAAGTTCTTCCTAGCACACCATTGACAAAACGCCACCCAGGTGGCTTGATAGATGTGAACTGTTGACTGTTTCCTAGAAGCCAGAATGGTGGAAATTGCCTCAGAGGGATAGTGCTCCTTCCGGAGAGCTTCCCGCTCAATCGCCAGGCAGCTAACTTGAGCCATTGAGGATCTGGATGCTGAAGGGCGCCCTGACTGAGGGAGACCCAGTGCGGTGGTAATATCCAGGGTCGCTGTGTCGACAGTGACATGAGGTCTGCGAACCATGGGCGTCTGGGGCCAATACAGCGCCACTAGTAACACCTCCGCCTGCTCCTACAGAATCTTCCCAATCACTCTCTGGAGTAGGGGAATCAGGGGAAATGCATACAGCAACCCGGTTGGCCACGGGAAATGAAGGGCATTGACCCCTTTGGCTGCCGGAGTCCAAAATCTGGTGAAAAACCGAGGCAGTTGAGCATTCTGTGGAGTAGTGAACAAGTCCAGCATCGGGGCCCCAAAATGAACTGTGATGAGGTGAAACAAGTCCGGGTGAAGGCACCATTCGGACTGGTCTATCATTGTCCGGCTCAACCAGTCCACTGTGGGGTTGGATGTCCTGGCGATGTGTTCTGCTTTCAAGGACCGAAGATGCCGCTCCGCCCAGAGACACAGTTTCCTCACTTCGTGCATGAGATCTTTCGAACGAGTGCCTCCCTGACGGTTGACATGCGCCTTGGCCGTGACATTGTCTGTTAACAGTAGAACATGTTGATCCGACAGCTCGGCTTGAAAATGTCAAAGCGCCAGGTGAGCTGCCCTCAGCTCCAGCCAGTTGATACCTTGCGGAGATCCTCCTGAGACCAATGTCCTTGAGTCACAATGGACCCCAGATGTGGCCCCCAGCCGAAAAGGCTGGCGTCCGATGTCAGTACCAGTCTGGGAGGATCCCGAAACAGACATCCTTTCTCCAAAGCCTTCAACAGCCACCAATCCAAGGAGCGAAGCACCTGTTGAGGAACCCTGATCCTGCCCAGTGAGTTGCTGCACCCTGACTTCTGACTGGGAAGGAGGAACCACTGCAAGGCCCTGGTATGCAACCGAGCCCAGGGAACTATGGCTAGACAAGATATCATCTTCCCCAACAGTTGGGAAAGAAGAAGAAAGGACACTGAATCTGATGCCTGAACCTGCCTTATCAGCTGTCTTATACTGTCCCTGCGGTCCTGTGACAGAAACACCTGGAATAATTGGGTGTCTATTACTGCCCCCAAATGTATCAGTCTGGTAGACGGAACCAGATGGCTTTTCTCCCAGTTTACTGAGAAGCCGTGATCCTGCAGGGTCTGGATGGTGAGACGTATGTCCCGCTCTGCCTGACTGGGAGACGATGACTGGATCAGCACATCGTCTAGGTAGCACTGTAGGCGGACAGGATGGGCCCGCAAACGCGCCACCACCACGTCTAGTAATTTGGTGAAGGTGCGTGGTGCTGACGATAGTCCAAAGAGAAGGGCCCGGTACTGCCAGTGACAGCCCGCAAAGGCAAACCTGAGAAACCTCCTGTGGGAAATCCTTATGGGCACATGGAGGTAGGCCTCTTTGAGATCTATCGATGTTAAAAAATCTCCTTGTTTGAGGCCTCCCAGGATCGAATACAGTGAGTGCATTTTGAACCTTTTGTACCTTATATGAATATTGAGGTCTTTTAGATTCAAAATTGCCCTTTGACCCCCCCCAAACTCTTGGGTACCAGAAAGAGTACAGAGTAAAACCCCAAACCTCTTTGACCAATTGGTATCGGTTCTATGGCTGAGATATCCAGCAAATGCTGAATTTCGGTCTCCATCATGGCCCTCTTGGTGGCCTCCCTGGGCACTGGACACTGAATGAAATGATGAGGGGGTCTGGAACAAAATTCTAAAGTTAGTCTGAGAGTCACAGTTTGTAAGGCCCACGCGTCCGTGGTGGAATCCCTCCACTGGTCGGCAAATATCTTTAACCTGCCGCCAATAGGGATGTGGGCCCAAGAGTCACTTGGAACGGCGGTAGGGGCGTCCCCCAAAACCTCTGTAGGGGCGCCTGGACTGTGGCTGCCGAGATCTGTCTCGGAATCCTGACCTGTCCTGAGAGCTATCTCCTCCATGGAAATAAGGTCTCTGAGACTAAGAGGCGGAGAAACCCGCCTCCGTATTCCGAAAGGGCTGCCTACGGTAATAAGGAGTTGGTCTCTTATCATATCTCCTATTCAACTGGGGTAGCACCTTTCTCGTCTTTCCCTTCCACCAGGATGGGATCTAACACATCTCCAAACAGCTGCTGTCCCTTAAAGGGAGCAGCCACCACACACCCTTTAGACCTGGCATCTTCCTGCCATTGGCGCAGCCATAACAATCGTCTAGATGCCACATTAGAAGCTAGAGCCCTAGAGGCAAATTTTGCAGCAGTAATAGAAGCATCTGCTGTGTATTCTGTTGCAGCAATCAGTTTACTAAGATCTTGCTGGAGGTGGAGATCCTCTGGGGAAACCCTGGCCTGAAGTTGCTTGAACCATAGGAGTGATGTTCTGGCCATAAAGGAAGCTGCTGTAGCAGATCTAATCACCCAAGCAGCCGCCTGATGAGTCTTACATGCGGCCAAATCCGCCTTCCTATCCTCTGACTTCAACCCTTCTGCATTATCAGAGGGAAGAATAGAAGCAGAAGCCAAATTAGTCAAGGGAGAATCCACTGTAGGAATTTGGAGAAGGTCCTCAAGCTCCTTCTCCACTGAATACATCTTTTTGTCCATGCCACTAGGAGGAGGAACAGATATAGGATGTTCCCATTGCCTTTTAATTGTATGCACAAAAAATTGTAGAGATGGAATGACCTCCTGAGTAGTGACCTGTTCTGAAAACAGGCTAGCACAAAGATCCTGAGAATCTTTAGGAGCTGAAGCAGATTTGTCCACCTGGCCCATATTAGCAGTCATTTTAGCCTTAAGCAATAAGGTCCTGAAAAGATGAGGACGGAATAAACCAGAATAAACTGGCTTATCCTGAGCAATGCCCTCATCCCCTGACATTTCAATTTCACCTAATTCCTCCTCACCTTCCAGTGAATCCTCACTGCGAAGGGATTGAGTGTCATGATCGGATTCCTCCCTGTAATCCCTATGCCTAAGTGACTGAGACACAGGGTCTGCCCTAGAAGGCCCAGGATGGGAAGGAGGCAAAATACCTCTCTGGGCTAATGCCTCATCAATGCCCTGGGTAATGGTTTGCACAATGGCAAAACGTAACTCTGAGGATAAACTTTGCTGCACTGGCTCCGGTGGGCGGAGTCCTGCTGCTGTGGACATAAAGGTGGCCGAAGGCACAGAGCCCTGTCTGCCTGGCACCTGAGAAGGCTCAGAAGGGAGCTGAACAGTGGGCATGACATAACCTTCCTGAAGGGGAACTGCCTGAAACCCATGTTGTTCCTGAATAATAGTGGGAGACCAGTTAGGTTGCTCCACTTGTATTTCCTGAGTTTGTACAACAGTGGGGAAAATATGAGAAGCCCCACCCTGATCCCTTGAACCCACAGGGGATTTGGGAGCTGCAGCCTGTTGTTGAGCTTTTGCAAAATGCTTTTCCAAGGCTTTTTGCCTTCTCAGGGCATCCTTATCAGCAGCTACAGAGGAAGATTTAGTCTGTTTAGCTTGGGTGCTAACAGAAGGCTTACTGGATCTCAAATATTTTCACTAATCCCTGCGCATGCGCAAGATGGTGGACCTCCAAGGGGCTTGCTGTTGAGGCCGATGAGGAAATGGAGAACTTTGGGAACATTGGAGGCCGACTTAGAGATCTTGGGCCCCACGTTCGGCATGCCGAGGGTCTGGTGGTTCGGATGAGCCATCCCTTGTCGGGATTGGCTTGGGGATGGCAGAGCTACAGCAAGGAGACGTAATCGGAGCGCTGTGAGGAGGGCGGTGGCAACAATGGCGGCCTCCAGGATGACTCCAGAGCCGCGGAGCCCCGGAGATCGGGCAATTTACTCTGTGGACCAACCGAAGATCGGGCAATTTACTCTGCGGACCAACCGAAGGAGGTGAAGGAGCTAAGGGGATCGGGGGAGTCTGACGGAGTTGGATGGAGAGCTGAGGGAGCCTAGGGAATCGTCTATAGCGACCCAAGCCTCCCTTTGATGCTATGGCGGCCAGAAAGGAGATAGGCTGCCGGGGGGGACGTGGGAAGCGGATGGCGATGAATCCGGCACCCGGAGGCCTGTAGGCCGCATCAAACTGATATTTAGCCCAGATTTGAGGACTGGGATGTATGGCTCAGCGGTTAGCTGATCTTGAAAACCCCCAAATGGACCTGGACCTGGGAAGAGCGTGGCAGAATTGCCCGGAGAAGACAGATAGGACTATAGGGGGTGAACTGGTCCAGAAAATTGATAAGAGGCTGGGAGTGATAGAGGAGGATTGATGAATTGTGTTAAGGATATTGATGTTGTTTTACCAACCAGCAGAGTAACTGCAC
>WNWU01003179.1:0-13869 GCA_012654045.1 Ptyas mucosa | reverse complement strand
GTCAGAGCTTGGATCGTCAGAGGCATTTTAAAAAAAAAGTTTTTTTCTTTTAAATTGCTCTGACGATCCCAGCTGAGTTGCCTGATTGCCAATCAGGCAACTCTGCTGGGTGTCAGCACCCCAAGTTTCATTCGTCCCAGTGCAGTGCTGACATGAAGGAAAAAGAAAAAAGAAAAGGAGAGAGAAGAAGCAGTTTGACCTTTCACACAGTTACTACCTGGCAGATAATATCACCTAGGAGATGGGATAGGAGGGGGACATTCCTGTGAAGTGAAGTACTGAGAGTGACTTGGAAGATGGCCAATGAGACGCTGAGAATTGAGGGATGGAAAGGGAAGGGTTTGGGGGTTAGCCGGTCAGTACTGGCACCGATGGAGTCGGGACCAGACATGTTTGTTCTAATAAATGAAAGATTTCATAAAAGACTATTTGTTTGGAAAATGTGATTTATTTAAGACAACGTCGGAACCTGACAGAGTGCCAGTACTCCTCTCCAAGCCAAGCTGGCTGACTTCCAAACCTCCAGCTCCCTCTCCCGATGTCTGGAGTAAATGAAAGCGCAGTCTAATTATGGCAGAGAGCAAACTTTCCAGAGATAACTTAATTCAAGCAACTGGACAAGAGCCAGCCCTGATTCCAGCCAGCTTGGATGCAACGAAGACACCGCTCCTCCCTCCCCCAGTGAAGCTGCAAGCCAAGAAAAAAAAATAAGTATTTGGGGGGTTTGCCAAAATTCCCAGAGGTTGACGTTCCCTTCCCGAACATTCAAGACAAGGGAAAGCCCCTAAGTGAGCTGGGGAGGGCAGACTGGCTATCGCAGTGGCAGCAGGCCAGGCACCAGAGCCCCGAACTGGGAGGATAGGGCACCGAGAGAGGACCCACCCCGTTTCAGAGGGAAGTTCAATGGCAACCCCGACCAGCTAGCGCAATTCCTCGAGACGGCTGACATCTACATCGAACGCTATGGACACCTCTATCCATTTCCCAGAGCCCTAGTCAGTGCCATCTCAGACAGATTCGAAGGAGACGCAAGAAGGTGGTCAGCAGCCCTCTACAAGAACAGGGCCCCCCAATTGCGAAACGCAGATGAGTTCCTACAACTACTACGAACCCAATTCGAGAAGGCAGAGGAGGACCCCTATGCGGAGGACGAGCTCAGAAACTTAATGCAGAAGGGAAAGCCTATCAGAGAGCACATCCGTGAATTCAGGAGAGTCATTGGGACCCTACCACCCCTACCAGAGCGACTGCTGGTGTATTTCTTTAGAATAAGCCTAGATAAGCATATTGCCCAAGTGACCGCTTATCGAGACATCCCGAACCGACTCTCCGAATGGTTCCGGATAGCAATAAAAGTCGACAGAGGGCTGCGGGCCAATGACATGTCGACGCAACCAAATAGTGAGGTGAGAGACCACCCGGACCAGGGGCCACCAGGCAGACGACGAACCGAAGCGCCACAGCCCACCCAGAGGCCAGTCGCCCCACGAAGCCCGCTGAGGCGCTACCAGTGCGGGGGGATTGGTCACCCAGCAGCAGCGTGTGGAACCCCTAAACCGAGGCCAGACCCACAGCCCAGGGCACAACCAGAACGAGGGCCCAAACGTGCCACCAACACGCCACGGAGAGTCCCCCCGAGGCCAGAGGTTTTCTCCCACCTGACCGAAACAAAAGTGGTCCCAGATGAGGAAAATCAATCCCCCCAGTCGTATGACAGCGAGGACGAGGGTGAAGACGACCCAATGGTTAGCGGACCCGTCCACCCCTTTCTTTTCCCAATACGCCTAACAGCCCGGAAAACAGAGACCCAAGGGACTTTCCAAGCCCTAATAGATTCAGGCTGCACGAGGTGCCTGATCAACCTGCCCACAGTCCTAAAATTGGGGATCCGTGCTAAAAACCTCAACCACCCAATCCAATTTGAACAAGTTGATGGATCCCTAGTGGGGGGGACTTACGCCACACACTTGACCGAGCCAGTGAGGCTGGAGCTAGCAGATCACTGGGAAACGATTCGGTTCATAATAGCCCCCCAAATGACAGATCCAGTCATACTGGGACTCTCGTGGCTAGACAAGTGGGGCCCAATCATTTGGTGGCAAGAGGGAACCCGCAGGCTGAGGATTGCAAAGAGCCCCCAACCCCTACCGCTCCAACCAGGGGTGATGCCCCTCACGCAGGGGCCCCAATCTTTCCCACCACAGCAAAGGAAGAAACCGCCAATAGAAAGGCCCCTCCCTGAGGGTACAACAGAGCAACTGGCGGCCGCATCTGACAGCTCCCACGACACAGAACAGATCCCAGAGGAGTACCAAGACCTTGCAGAGGTGTTTAGCGAGGCCGAGTGTGGCGTTCTACTCCCCCACCGCGAGGCTGGTTGCGCCATTGAAATCATCCCTGGAGCGAAATTACCTAAGCCTAAGCTACATGCCATGACGCTCCACAAAATGCAAGAAATGCGGAACTACATAGACAAGAACCTACAAAGGGGTTTCATTGAGCCAGCTAAACCACGGGTCGCGGCACCGGTCCTTTTTAAAGAGAAAAAAGACGGCTCTATGCATCTCATGGTTGATTTTAGAGGTATCAACGCCATCTGCGTACACAACTTATATCCCCTTCCCCTCATGAAGGACATGCTAGCCCACCTGGCCAAAGGTAAAGTTTTCACCAAACTAGACCTCCAAGAAGCCAAGGTGATGCCTTTTGGACTGCAGGGAGCCCCAGCGGTGTTCATGCAACTGATAAATGAAGTCCTACATGACCAACTCTACAAAGGGGTTCTCGTCTACCTGAGCGATATTCTCATTTACACGGAAACCGTAGATGAACACTTACCCCTCGTCCGCCAAGTATTGGAGAAACTGCTGAGGGCGAACCTGTATGTCAAACTGTCAAAATGCGAGTTCCACCAATCACGCCTAGACTACTTAGGTTACCGAATATCAAACGAGGGGGTTGAGATGGATCCAGCCAAAGTACAATCAGTTCTACAATGGCAAACCCCTCGCACCCGCAGACAACTGCAAAGCTTCTTAGGGTTCGCGAACTTCTACAGACAATTCATCCCCTCATTTGCAAGAATTGCCAAACCTCTGACGGACCTCCTAAAGACAGGGTGTTCGGCAACGAAGCTCCGCCCGGGACAACCCCTACGGTGGGACCTGACCTGCCAACGGGCATTTGAAGCACTGAAAGAGATGTTTGCAAAAGAACCTGTCTTAAAGCATCCTGAACCCGAACAGCCCTTCGTCATCCAAGCAGATGCCAGTGATGTGGCAGTAGGGGCTGTGCTGCTCCAAAAGAATGGCCAAGGGAGCCTACAACCTTGTGCCTACACCTCCCGAAAGCTCACCGACACAGAGAGGCGATGGGCGGTGTGGGAAAAGGAAGCGTTCGCGGTGAGATGGGCGCTGCTGACCTGGCGACACCTACTAGAGGGAGGCCAGAGACCGTTCGAAGTTTGGACTGATCACAAGAATCTGGAGGCCCTTAGAACCCCACGGAAGTTGTCGCCCAGGCAAGTCCGCTGGGCGCAATACTTCAATCGTTTCAACTTCGAGCTTAAGCACATCAAAGGGGGGGGGGAAGAACTTTCTGGCTGATGCACTCTCCTGGATGCCCCAATAAAACAGTGAGCGGGAGCAGGTAGTAAACGCCATCATCCCCTCTATCCAAGTCGTGGGTCAGGTGGTCACTAGACGGCAACAGCGCGACCAGCAGGGCCAACTTGCAAGCGACATAACTACAAGGCTCAAAACTGAAACAGCGGCGGACCCCTGGTTCCGAGACAATCAACACCTCTTCACAAAAAGGGATGACCTAGCATGGAAGGGGACAAAGCTCTATGTCCCACAGACCCTACGCACCCTGATCCTCAAGAGGAGCCACGACGTTAAACCAGCGGGACATTTCAGTTTCCTAAAGACTCTGCACTTAGTACGAAGACAGTTCTGGTGGCCCCACATGAGAAAGGACGTAGACAGTTATGTAGAGTTGTACCATTTGTGCCACGATGAAGGGACGACCAGGGTGCCCTCCTGGACTGTTGCAACTTCATAGAACTACCGAGGAGTAGTGGAAATGCAGTGATCTGGACTGTAATAGACTTATTCTCCAAGCAGGCACACTTCATTCCTTGCAGCGGGCTGCCCTCAGCCCGCCAATTATCCAAACTGTGGTGGTGCTACGTCGATTACCAACAGTCCAATTGGGCAGACCTCCTATCTTTTGCAGAGGTTGCGTATAATAATGCTGTCCACAGTAGCACAGGATTAACCCCCTTTAAAATAGTGAGTGGTATGGACTTTGTCCCCATGCCGGAGTACCCGAGGGAGCCCCCTTCCTCAGTCAGTTTGAACAACTGGATGGTAATGTTGAGAGAAACCTGGGAGAACGCTAAGAGGGCGTTGGCCAAGGCGTCACAGTCCTATAAGAAACAAGCAGACAAGCACCGAGCTCCCCAAAGACCATTTCGAGTGGGAGAGAAGGTCTACCTCTCCACCAAGTATTTGAGACTTAAGACTCCCGAGCAGGAAATTGGGCCCGAAAAACATGTAAACCTTTTGTAAAACTCCTTTAATAAAAAAACAAATTCTTTCCCCTGGGAATCAAGGACTTTGGTGCAGATGTTCGAAAGGTGGAGACTGAGGTCACCTAGCAACTGGACTGTATGCTGATTGGACCATGTGACTGGAGACCCTGGGGGGAAGTGACAAAGAAATTGCCTGCCTCAGAATTCTTATTGAATGGGGTGTATTGCTTGGAACCTTGGCACTACCCCCCGCCAGATTATTATTAGCGTATGGCGTTGTTACATTAACCTGGAGACCACAATGCTATTGCAGAGTAGTAATTTGGGCTGCCAATTTACCAGCTCTGTTGTGGGACATGCTCACGTGCTTCCCAAGGTGCGGCACAAGAGAGTGAGCTGGCAGACTTCCGGTGGCACCGCAGGCGCTGGCAGATGTTCCTTTCGGATCATCAGCCCCACGATCTCGTAAAACTGCCAAGACAGTGTAAATCAGCTGTCTAGCGGTTTGGAAACCTTCCACTCGGGAGAACAGGGGAAGGCAAGTAGCCGGGCAATGGTAGAGCTCCCTAAAAAGCCCTAGGAATAATTCTGGGGATCGAAGGGTGAGAGCTCCCTGGTAGCCCGACAGAGCTCCGGATCCGGGACTTTTCTGCTTTCAAGCAGAACAAGACGCCGCGACCACCCCTGCAATCAACATTCAGCTTTAAATTAATTCCAAAGCAGGCAGAACAAAAACAGGAGTCCTAGTAACTGCAAGTACTGAACTTTAACTATGTATCTATACTTCTTCCTTCTAAGATCATCTTAAAAAAGGAAAGGAAAAATGGCGCCTGAACTGTCATAGGGCGTGGAAAAGTGAAAGTTATAATGAAAGTGATTGTTAATATCGTTAGCGCTTTCAAGGCTGTTCAAGATTATTGAATTCTATATTAAAGAAAGATTTAAGGTGGAAAGATTACAGTATGGACTTTAAATAAATTACAATATTTACAAAAGATTTAAAAACAATTGGACTTATTGATTTGGTTGCTGCAAGAAGTATAAATTGAAAGTTAAAAATGGCTTCTAAGCGAATAAAACCCGGCTCTTTTAAAAGTGCTGGAGGATCACCAGCACAAACATCTAAACTACAATCTTTTTCT
Source organism: Ptyas mucosa (assembly GCA_012654045.1). Classification (NCBI taxonomy): domain Eukaryota; kingdom Metazoa; phylum Chordata; class Lepidosauria; order Squamata; family Colubridae; genus Ptyas; species Ptyas mucosa. Next base: position 8,193 of record WNWU01003179.1, on the reverse strand, counting down.
ACTTCAAATCCACAAATATTGACTTTGGAAGCTTTACAAGAGTCTTTACAGGAGGCTTTTAAGCAGCAAAACTCTGTTTTAGAGGAAAAAATTAAGGGAGTGTCTGATGAGATGGCTGAAATTAAGAAGGTTATCCAAACTTGGAATAAGGAAATAAGAGAAGATATTGTAATGGCATTTCAGGGTCTGGCAAAACACATTGAATTGTTGGATGAAAGGGTAGAAGAAATTAATCAGTCCAATGTGAACTTGGAAAATAAAATGAAGTTCAGACCAAGACGGATAGGGTAGACGATGAAGTGGTGATGTTACAATATAGAGTGATGGACTTTGCCCTGAGAGTAAGAGGTTTGAGAGAGCACAATCGAGAGAAGAATTTGAGAGATCTTTGCAGAGGCCTTTGCAAAGATAACTGGAGAGCAACAAGCAGATCTTTCGTTGCAATTTGATAAAATATATCGCGTTAATTCCTGGTTTGCCAGACAGAAACAATTGCCAAGAGATATTGTGATTTATTTTACAACAAGGAGGATCCGAAATGAAATTTTACAAGCCTTCTATAAAAATAAACTCCAACTGGCAGGACAAGAGGTTTTAGTACTGAAAGAAATCCCTCCAAAAATGTTGAGAAGCAGAAAAGAGTTTGCTTTTTTGGTGGATGAACTTAGAAATCGACAGATTCAGTTTAGATGGGATGTTCCAGCTGGACTAGTGGTGAACTACTTGGGAGAAAGGTATTGCCTTAACACAATTTGGAAGGCAAAAGATTTTCATACTAATGTATTAAAGGCTGGATGCCCATCATCTTCGGAAATGAGGAGAAGAAAAGAAGAGCTAGCAATACAGGGACAGAAGGAAGGTAAACAGCCACAAGCTGAAGGAGAGACTTCGCTTATTGAAGATTTATTACAACTTTTTGGTACTGTTCAACCTTTGGAATTAGCAGAAAAAAGAGAAGCACGAAAAGATCAAAGACAGACTCGAGCTGCAGCCAAACGAAGAGAACAAGACCTAAAGATACAGGAAACCCAAATGAAAGTTCAAGAAACTACAAAAACAGAAGCAGTGGGAGGAGCAAGGCCAAAGAGAAAGGTGCAGGAGGATTTCCAGCTGGCGCTCCAGAAGCTTCAAGGTGCCAAAAATGGCAATTAAAATTTTGACCTGGAATGTTAATGGCTTAAATTCACCGCAAAAGAGGAAGAAAATATTTCACTATTTGAAACAGTTTAAAAACGATGTAATTTGTCTACAAGAAACACAGAGTGACAGATCAAAAATATTTGATAAATTCAAGATTGGGAACACATTTTGTTGCATCTGCTTCAGAGAAGAAAAACGGTATAGTTATATACCTAAAGACAAATTTAACAGCCAAACTAATTGAGGCAGATGTTCAAGGAAGATATATTGCAATTGAATTTTTAATAGAAGGGAAGAAAACACTCTTAATTGGAGTATATGCACCCAATCAACAGCAAGAAAAATTTTATAAGCTTTTGCATACCAAAATAATACAATGGGATTACAAATCGTGTATATTAATGGGCGATTGGAATGGAGTATTGGATACTCAAAAGGACAAAAAAGGATTATTTCAAAATACCTCAAATCGTGCTAGATTGCCTAAATCTTTTTTTGATATGATGGATGATATGATGCTGAGAGATATTTGGCAAGAACGAAATGTTGAAGGAAAGGACTTTACTTTTTTTTCTGATAGACACCATTTATATTAATTACTAATGATTTTTTTTCTAGGGTGAATAAAATGAAGATATGTTCAAGAACTCTAACTGATCATAGCCCGGTGTGGATGGAACTGGAGCAGGAAAAGGGAGCTAGAAGGTCCTGGAGGATAAATGAAAATTTGTTTAGATATGAGGAAAATGTGAAAGAATGTAAAAAACAAATGAAAGAATTCTTTGTTATGAATATGCACAAGGGTACACCTATGGAAATGGTTTGGGATGCAAGTAAAGCATATATGAGAGGAATTTTAATACATTAGAATAATAAATATAGACGTAAACAAGAAAGAAGAGGGGAAAAAAAGAAAGAGGAGGCACTTATACTGAATCCAACAGATAAGAAAATAAAGGAAACAATAAATTTGTTGCGAGGGCAGTTTAATATGCTAATGGCAGACCAAGTAGCAACTAATTTACAATATGCTAAACATAATACTTTTTGTAATGCGAATAAACCAGGTAGATGGTTAGCTTATTTGTTAAGGAAAAAACAAAAGCTACGTACTATAGAAAAAATAGAATACAAAGGTAAAGGGGTATATCAACAAAATATGATTAAAAAAGCTTTTTTAGAATTTTATACAAAGTTATATGCTAGGGATACAATTCAAGGTAAAGACATAGATATTTACAGGAGGAGAATATTGCTGTAGTTACACCAGAGCAAAGGGAAGGATTGAACCAACCAATAACTTCCGAGGAAATTATTTTAGCAATTAAACAGTTAAAAGGGGGTAAAGCTCCAGGTAAAGACGGACTGACAGCTGTTTATTATAAAAATTTGCAATTAGAAATGGTGGAACCACTTAAGGAACTATTTAGCAAAATTCAAGCTGGAGGAGATGTACCCCCATCCTGGAGAACAGCTTTTTAAAATTTTATTTTTTATTTTTATTTATATTTATATGCCGCCCTTCTCCGGAGACTCAGGGCGGCTTACAATGCGTTAAGCAATAGCCTTTATACTTTTGTATATTTATACAAAGTCAGCTTATTGCCCCCACAAACCGGGTCCTCATTTTACCCACCTTAGAAAGGATGGAAGGCTGAGTCAACCTTGAGCCTGGTAAGATTGGAACTCGCAGTAATTGCAGGCAGCTGGATGTTAAATGCTGCCTTAATAGGAGGCATTAGCCTGCTATGCCACTCAGGCTCCAAGCTTTTATTTCATTGATCCCAAAGGAGGATCAAGATCATAGTCAACCCAAAAATTATAGGCCAATATCGCTTTTAAACACCGATTATAAGATTTTTGCTAAAATATTAGCAAATAGGTTAATTATGCAACAAATGATTCATAATGATCAATCTGGATTTATAAGTGGGAGACAAATGAAATGTAATGTAAGACAAATTGTAAATTTATTGGAATATATGGAAATAAACAACCAAGTCCCTGCAGCACTTATTTTTTTGGATGTGGAGAAGGCATTTGATCGATTGAATTGGCAATTTTTATTGAAAATAATAGAAAAGATGCAGTTTGGAGAGTATTTTACACAATCTATTAGGGCAATATACCAGAGACAAACAGCACAAATAATAATTAATGGTGGTTTAACAGAAACTTTTAAAATTGAAAAAGGAACAAGACAGGGATGTCCTTTGTCACCATTATTGTTTATTTTAACTTTGGAACTTTTATTGAATAAAATACGAGGGTCAAATAAAATAAAGGGAATTAAAATTAGACATCATGATTATAGATTAAGAGCATTCGCAGATGACTTGGTTGTTACTTTAACTCAACTAGTACAATCAGTTATAGGTTTAATGGATATAATTAGCCAATATGGACAAGTGTCTGGACTCAAAATAAACAAACAAAAACAAAGATAATAACTAAAAATATGATGGTAAAGCAAAAAGAAGAAGTAGAAAGATTAATGGGATTTGAAATAGTAAAAAAGGTTAAATACTTAGGGGTATATATTACAGCTTCAAATGTTAAATTATATAAAAATAATTATGAATTGTTATGGCAAAAAATACAGAAAGAGATGGAGAATTGGGGAAAATTACAATTATCTTTGTTGGGAAGAATAGCAGCAATAAAAATGAATGTTCTACCTAGGTTTTTATTTTTGTTCCAAATGATACCAATACTCAAGAAAGATGTAAATTTGAGGGAATGGCAGAAGGGTATTAATAATTTTGTTTGGGCAGGGAGAAGACCGAGAATAAAGTTAAAAATAATGCAAGTTATACAAGAAAGAGGAGGTTTTAAAATACCTAATTTAAGATTATACTATGAAGCAGCTGTCCTATCAATAATCAGTGACTGGATTAATTCAACAGAAGAAAGAATATTGAATATTGAAGGATATGACTTGTTATATGGCTGGCATGCTTATTTATTATATGATAAGAAGGTGGATAAGACCTTTAAAAGCCATATACTAAGGAATGCCTTGTTAAGGGTTTGGAATAAGTATCAATATAAGTTAAATTATAAGATACCTATATGGGCAATACCCAGACATGCGATAGAGAATATAAGTGTAGAACAAAAGCAAGAGGTGATTACCTATAAAGAACTTCTTAAAATGGAAGGGAGTATATTGCAGTTAAAGTCCATAAATGCATTAAAAGAAGAAAGGATAATTCAAACTTGGTTTCAGTATGGACAGCTGCAAGCTAGATGGAAAGAAGACCAGAGAATTGGTATCATGCTGAATGAGGAAAATTTGGTAAAACAAATTAGAGATCAAAGCCAAATGCATATAAAAAGATTATATAATATATTGATAGAAATAGATTCAGAAACGGAATTAGTTAAGGACTGTATGATAAAATGGGCACAAAATATTCAGGAACCAATAATGATGGAAACGTGGGAAAAAATATGGGTTAGAAATGTGAAATTTACGCAATCGCAAAATTTAAGAGAAAATTTTTATAAAATGTTTTACAGATGGCATTTAGATCCTAAAAAGCTAGCTTGTATGTATCCGAATTTGCAATCTAAGTGTTGGAGATGTGATTGTGATGATGCCACCTATTATCATATATGGTGGACTTGTAAAAAAGTTAAAGCATTTTGGATAAAGATATGGTGGATTATCCAAAATATTCTTAAGAAGATGATAAGGTTTACTCCACAGTTGTTTTTGTTGGGTATAATTACAGATTGTACAGTTATAGAGACTAAATTGATTTTAATTTTAATAACTGCAGCTAGACTTTTGGTGGCGCAATATTGGAAGAAGGAAGATTTGCCTACTATTGAAGAATGGACATTAAAAGTAGTGAATTTAGCAGAAATGGCAAAAATTTCAGCATATTTGAAAGACTATTCACAAGATAGATATATATTGGAATGGAGAAGATGGATTGATTATATTCAAAACAAATATCGGACTAATAAGTATCAAATAGCTTATGAATGAATAGAAAAATTAAGAGTATTCATATTTAGTTATGTAAAAGGGGAGTTAAAGCGTGAAGGGGGGGATAGGAATCCATAGCTAGCTAGCCTAGTTTAATATATGATTGTTAATTGTTATACCCTGTATTTTGTTCTGGGAAGTTCAGGGGTGGGGGGGGAGGGTAAGGGAGGGGGGGATGGGGAAATATTTGTAAAAATTTTTGTAAAACTCATTAATAAAAAAAAAGAGAGTGAGCTGGCTTCGCACCAGACGCTGCTCTTCCTGCAGCGTCATCCAGGGTCCCCCTTCCTTCCCTGGAGCCACCTTGCAAATGGGCATCACAACCGGGAAGTTTCAGAGCTGGCAGGAATCTGCCTGCCTGCATGGAGCACCAACTTGTCTCCCCACCAAAATGGTACCTATTTATCTACTCGCATAGAACATGCTTTCGAACTGCTAGGTGGACAGAAGCTGAGGCGAATGATGACAGCTCACCCCGCCACACAGTGTTAGTAGTCAAACCACTGGAAAAGATATAATCTCCAGTGTCATTAAGCCACAGAGCCACTGTGTCTCTGCTGTCTCTAGAGATCATCCACAAGTGCAACCGATGCCGTTTTGTCCCATAACCGGGTCTGAATCCTTGTAATTGGTGTATGGTCCTTTTCTCTTTTTCCTTCCTTATTTTGTAGGCCATCCATCTCCCTGGCTTATTGGCCTGCTCAAAGTAATTTTGTTTTATATATTTCAGAGAATTGATGGTCTTTTCCTGGTCGAGCAGATTTAATTTATGTTTGGCCGTTATCCAATTAGTTTTTATTTTATCATCTCCTGGATGGATATTTAATTTTTCTTCCCAATTTTTAATTTCCTCTTGTATGCTATTATACTCCCTTTCCCTTTCTTTTTTCCTTTTACTATTATAAGCAATAGTTATACCCCTAATATAAGCCTTTGTGGTGTCCCAAAGATTCTGAAGGGATGTCTGATCTTTATTATTATCTATGAAGAACCTTTTGAGTTCTTTTCCTAATTTTTCAATGTATTCCTTCTCTTTAATTGTCTGTACATTCATCATCCATCTGCCTTTCTTTGGTATTTGCCCTTTCCATTCTATTGATATCGGGTTATGATCCGCCCACTCATTTATCCCAATATCTACCACTTCTACTTCCTGGACTAAAATCTTAGAAATCCATATCATATCAATCCTTGACCAGGACTTGTGTGGGCTAGAATAATAGGTAAATTTCTGCTCTCTTGGATTCTGAAACCTCCAAATATCTATCAGGTTTAGTTCTTCTGTTAAATTGAAAAATGTGTTAGGTAACAGCTTTCTCTTCTTTTTATTGTTTTGATTACTTTTGTAATCCTTTTTCAAATCCACTATTGCATTCAAATCTCCCATTAGACAGATAAGCTCAGTGTTTTGTTCGGTTATTTTCTCATGTACTTTTTGAAAAAATTCTTTTTGACCATTACTTGGTGCATATAATACTACCAACAATACATTTCTATTTTTAATGTTTATTTCTATTAACAAGATTCTTCCGTCTGAATCAGCATATATCAATTTACTTTCTACCTTCTCCTTGACATACACAACTACTCTTTTTTTCTCCTCGGCCAAAGATGCATATACCTTTCCTAATTTTTTACAATGCAAGTACTTCTCATCCTGTTTTGTTATATGTGTTTCCTGTATGCATACTATATCTAATTTCTGTCTAATTAATTTCTTAAAAATCTGATGTCTTTTAATTGTTGAATTGAGTCCATTAACATTTAATGAGATAATTTTAACATTTAAGTCCATGGTCTTATCTGGCTATAGTTCCTGTTATTTCTTGTCTTTCTTCTTCGCTTCATTCTTTGCTCTCATTGTTATTCCTTCATCTTCCAATTTTTCACTTTCTTCCTGCGTCTCTTTTCTACTGTTTCTCCCCTCCAAAGATTGAACTTGCTGTTCCGTGGCTTGTCTAGGTCTAATTCTCCCTTCTACCTCTTCTCTTCTTCCGTTAGTTCTTTCTACCCCAATTACTTGATCATGCAAGTTCTGTGCTTTTTCTATGGTATCCACCTTTATCTTTTTCCCTTGCCACGTTACTAGCATCCCTTCTGGTATAGTCCATCTGAACAGGTTATGCTTTTTATTTAATATCGATGCAAGAAAACCATACTCTCTCCTCCATTCTCTAATACGTCTTGGGATCTGTTTCAACGTAATTATTTCTTTTTGATTGTAGTATATCGATTCATCTTTTGTTATTTTATAAATTGTGTCTCTCATTTTCTTTCTTCCAAATCTTACATGGACTTCTCAGGGGAGTTTATGTTGTCTGGCATAGTTGGTGTGCACGCGATAAACTTCTTCCAGTTCCTTTATTATTTCATCCTTATCCCATTTCAATATATTTGCAAATATTTCTGCCATTACTTCCCATATATCTTCATCTCTCTCCTCTTTAATATTCTGGAACCTCAAGTAGAGATCCGCTTTTTCCATTTCAAGTCGTGCCACCATACTTTCCAATTCTTTATTAAGACAGCTCATTTTTCCATCTAATACTTCTATTTTCTCCTCTACTTGTTCTGTTTTCCCTTCTATCACTGTTATCCGTTGTTCATTTTTTAGGATCAGTTCTTAGAATAGGTCTACTTTTCCTTCCAACTTTTGAATATCCTCCTTGACGGCATTTTTAACATCATCTCTAAGTCCTTTCTGGTTTGTTCATAATTTTTGGCCATGCATTCCTGCATCTTTAACATTGTTTCTTGTATAGATACTAACGTTGTCTGCACTGCCTGCATTGTCATTGTAGGGGTTTGTTTTTCAGTTGGAAACATAGTATCTAACGTTTTTTGTGCTGTTGGGGAAGCCGTCGTTCCACTTGGTATTGAAATAATTTTTTTTCCAGTTTTGCTTGTCGTTGTTATGGTTGATGTCATGTTGTTCAAAAGTTTATGTTGTTTTTCTAATATTCTATCTATTCTTTCCCAGATCCGCATCCAATGTTATTATGTGTTATTACTATATATATATATATATATATATATATATATATATATATATATAT
>WNWU01003165.1:0-18952 GCA_012654045.1 Ptyas mucosa | reverse complement strand
TAAAGTAGGAAATGCGGGTCCAGCTAGATGACCACTGAAGGACCCTCTCTAATAATAATGATGATGAATGCGGGACCTACTAAATGACCACTGGACATCTTTCTAGTATTCATTTCCAAATGTATCCAGTGGATAAGTACAAGAGCCAGCCAAATTCCTTTGTATAAACAACAGTCTGTGAAAAGGGCCTCTCTCTTGTCAGGAGGAGCGATATCTTGGGTGATATACTGTTTGAAGGTTATAAATGTCAAGGATGCCAAAATAAGACAGTGAGTCTCATTCAACAAAGATAATATTGAATACATGGTACGGTAATCTTCAGAACAGTTATAATTGTTTGGCAAGACATGTAAGAACTTCTAATCAGGAAGATGTCATTTCTTGTAACAAATGTTTTTAGTAATTAAAACGGCTGAGTTCACAGAATCCTTTGTTTGAAACTGTATAAAGACCAGGGTCCCTGACCCATAAGTTGTTCAGACTTCCAGGTACGAATTGGACTCTGAACCTTATTGCAATAAATCTGATTCTGTTTGCCCTATGGGATGTTTCTCAATCTCTTCATTCCATAACACCTGGGCCTTGAGTTTGATACCCCTGAACTAGAGGATTGGAAGGAAAGTAGGGGAAGCCACTCATTATTACAAAATGGCTGAAGAAAACTTACTATCAAGGTCAACATTATCCATGAGTACTCTTTTTACTAAGGAACCATCAGAAGACAGACACAGGATTATTTTATCTCTCCTGCTTCCCCCTCTTTGTTGTTGTTGTTGCTGTTCTTGGTTTTGAATCAATTGGAGAAAATATAACATTGTTCGGTACAGTTAGAATGGGCCCAAATAGTCAAGGATGCATTCACATTTGATAGTTAATAGTTGTAGAGGTTTTTTCTTTACCATTTTAAACAAAGGTGAAATATCAGTAGTATCTCATGGCTTTATTTGATTAAATGATGCTAAACAATGATTTCCCAGATACATAAAAATACATGTTTCTCATAAGAATTATATTCAAAGAAAGCAGAGGTCACTACATACATCTTTCAATTTCATTCCATGCTATTGTAAAAGGCACTATTAGTATTATCCATTTCCTTTTACTAATGTTTATGCTGCTCTATGACCAGAATAAAAATTGATTTGATATCTTCACTTGAAATTAATACCTATAGCTTCAATAATGTTTAGTTTTAGTTTATCTGTTGCCTGTTATTTGTTTATAGCACTCCAGGACACAGGAAAATGTGATTTAAAGAAGTATACAATTTGGAAACCATTCTGTCCCATGGTTTGAAGCACAAGGAGCTAACAACCTTGTTGAAGGAGGTGGGAGGAAATTAAATCTCTTGTCCAATAGTTTAAAATAGTTTCACGTTGCAGGGAGGAGGACTTGGATTGCCAGTACTTGTTAGAGAAGTTACTGTGAGTTTGGGGCTTGATAAATAGCTAAATTGGTTGGAATTTTCTTCACTATGATCTATTCATCTTTCTTGGTCAGTGAATGCCCTGTCTTGTCGAACAAAGAAATACACAGAGCCTAAGTAAGGGCATTTTTCTGAGCTCCATTCAAATCAGGCAGTGAAGAGCCAAAGAAGAAAGGGTGGTATTGAATATGCAGTGGAGTTGGGTGTCAAGATATAAGACTAAATTGATGGTTAAAAGGTTTACACTGATGGACTGTTTATACTTATAGTGTTTTTCTTCAATGGTTCTCCAAGGTGTCTTGTAATTTTAGTATGTTTTGGGTTTGTATGGGGGGGGATGCACTTTCAGAGTTTTTAAAAAATGGGAATATTATCAATGGTAACTCCTAGGAATGTGGAGGATCACTTTTACTTTTTAAAATTCCTTGAAAAGCCTTTGGTCTATACTCTACTGAAGACAATGAAAAATGGATTAATTGAAAACTTTGTTGCAATCTACTTTTGATGGTAAAGTTTGAGCTCTTGTTTCATTCAAAGTTCTACCATTTTTAAAAAGATTATTCTGCCAGGATTACAGAGTAAATTTTGTGGATACTTATTTGAATTTTCTGATAAAATTACTCAGATTTGAGACTGAATCAGTACCTGTTAAAAGGCAGCCATAAATTATAAGGCTACAAGGGTTTATTGTGCTGATATAATAGCTTCTTCAAGTTCTTCCTTTTAAAGAAGCCCTAGAATCTTGGGTCTTGGCTGTTTCAGAAAAAATATTATATTTCACATTTTAAAATATTTAGAAAGAGGGAAAATTAAAGATGTTTATTACTTAAGTGTTTGAGATGCAAAATGTTCTAACTTAACCTTAGAAAAGAGACTATTATTTATTTGTACAAAATTTGATCTTCCTTCCCCATATTTCTCTATTAAGAAAATACTCTATTTGAATAAGTACAGTTAGATAATAGGAGTCAAGATATATGTCTTTCAAGGCTGAAACAGTTTCTGCAAATGGAACCATAAAAATAAGCGAGAGAGGGAGAGAGAGAGAGAGAGAGAGAGAGAGAACCTCAGCCACAAACTAATATGGAAATCTTGTTTCTTTTCAGGTATAAATGTTAAAAGTTAAAAAAAGAAAAACAAGAACCAATCTCATACAGTATCTATGTATGTGTGTGTGTATATGTATACACACACACACACATATATACATACATATACATACACACGTGTGTGTGTGTAGAATTGTAATGCTGACATTTAAACATGTATTTTATTGTGAATAGGCATCTGACTATTCCTCAGAACTAACTGAATTCATCATAAAAACATACATTTTTTTCAATTATGTGGAATTGGAAACATGGTTAGTGAGAAGAAAAGCCCACTTGCTTCTGAGGCTTCATTATTGTGGATATTTCCAATCAGCAGGACTTACAGTATCTTGTAGTAGATATGGTTATAAGCACTCTTGGTAGCTTTAGCTCACATAGAGGTTAGGAATCCATTATGCTTGGATCCAAAAATCTTAACCATTTATTTGGAAAGCAGTGACCAGGGGTATCAATGCCCTCCTCCCTTTTCTTCCAAAGAAGCTTGTTTGAGATCTCAGCTCAGGTCTGTTTCTTGTTTCTGCACCCTGGCTACATGAACAAATTGATCTTCACCCTATCTAAATACCAAAATAAAACGTAACTCTCCCAAAGTGTTCAAATTTCCAGCTCCTTGACAGAAAAACAGAAAAACGCCATAGTGAATTTCTACCAGCAAGGAAAAATTAGACTGCCAAAAAGGTAACTTTTTTTTTAATGGAGCCATACACTTCTCCAATGAGTACTGGAGTTAATAGCTCAACAGCAGTTTTTGCATTAATTCAGCACCAAGAAAGATAGCACCCCAAATTTAGGATGATCATGATTGCTTTTGTGATTTATTTCCACTTTTGACTCAATACAAAACCTTTTGCTTGTGACTAAGGAAGGTTTGCTGTTTTTCTGCACATCTGCTCATTAGCCATTAATTTCTGCTTCATTGTTGCCCAGAAAGTTCTAAGCTACTCTTAACTGGGTAGACAATTTCCCTTAAATAACCTGTGAAACCCTCCTGGGCAGAAAGTTTCTCTCGGTTTCAGCTTTCTTTTTGTCAGCTAATTGCAAATCTAGAGTCCCCACAACTCTGGTGTTCCATGTGGGTGTTGAGCAAGCCCCACTCAATAGACATACAGAAGAGGCTGTGGGATGGCTGATGGTCCTCCTAATTCTGAAGGGCTTCCTGTGGGAAATTGCAGATGAAGTTCATTTGCTTTGTGTCCAGTGCCCTTTCCCCTCACCTCTGAAGGGTCATTAGAAAGATGTCCTTCTAAATGGCACTTGTTATGCCCTACAAAAATACAGGTAGTCCTGTAGTGAGACAGTTGAGTTTTGCCCCATTTTACAACCTTTCTTGCCAGTTGTTAAGTGAATCACTGCAGTTGTTAAGTTAGTAACAGGGTTGTTAAGTGAATCTGGCTTCCCCATTGACTTTGCTTATTAGGTCACAAAAAGTGATCACATGACCTCAGGGCACTGCAACCATCATAAATATGAGTCAGTTGCCGTTTGGTCGCCTCATCTCCCGGACTTTGTTGTAATTCCTTTTCAATTTCTATTAAAGTTTTAGTAAGACCCTCTCTCACCTTCCTTTCTTCTTTGTTTCTAAAAGCTGTATATGAGATAACTAGCCCCCTCACATAGGCTTTCATAGTGTCCCAAATAATTTCTTTGGCCGTATCTTGTTTCTTGTTTTCTATAAAAAATTGTTTGATTTCTTTGTTTAGTTTTGCTAAAAACTCTTTATCATTTAACAAATTTGTCCTTAAAGTCCATCTCGATTGTTTTCTCTTATTAGTATAATGCCAATTAATTTCCAAATGTTTGTGATCCGCCCAAGTATTTGTACATATATCAACTTTTTTAATTTCCAATCCTAACTTCCTAGTGGCCCAAATCATGTCTATTCTGGACCAAGAGTTCTGCGGGATCGAGTAATATGTATATTGTTTTTCATTGGGATGTAATGTACGCCACATATCTATTAAATTTATTTCATCAATTAAATCAAAAAAACTTTTAGGTAGGGGGGATCTTTTGTTTTTCCTAGTTTTCGCGCTTTTATAGTCTTTGTTTGGATCTATAATTCCATTCATGTCTCCTAATAAACAAATTTCATTTTGTGGCCATTTTGCGAGCTGTTCGTGTAATTTTTCAAAGAATTTCCCTTGTTTTTTGTTTGGGGCATATATCTCTACTAACAGCATTTTAGACATACCTCTTGTTATTTCAACTATAAGAATTCTCCCTTTTTCATCTTTGTATTTGCATTCTGCCTCTATCCCTTTCTTTACGTAAATAACTACTCCCCTTTTCTTTTTTACGGCTAACGACACAAATACTTTACCAAATTTGGGGTAATCTAAACGAAATGCTTCATCTTTTTTTATATGGACTTCCTGTAAACAGATTATATCGGGATTTTGTTTCGCTAATTTTGTCAATATTAGTTTCCTCTTTTTGGGTTCATTTAAGCCGTTTACGTTTAACGATAGAATTTTCATATTGTCCATTCCCGTCGTTGGTATCTAGTTCTTAGTTTTTGTTTGCCTTTAAGGTTACTGCCCTTACTGGTCTTATTTTCTTCCCCTTTTCTTCTATATCTTCTTTTTTCTTTTCGTCTTCTATGTCTTCCCTTGTGCTCTGTTCTTGGGGTGTATCTTCCTCTGTATTCGTCGCTTCTATATCCTCCTTGCTAATTTGTTCCTCTTCACCTCCTCTTAGCTGATCAAGGAATACTTATACTTATACTATCAATTTTGATTTTTCTCCCCATCCATGATATTAGCATTCCTTCCGGCAAAAGCCAGCGGAATGTTATATTTCTCTTGTTTAACTGAGATGTCAAGAATCTGTAATTTGTCCTCCTTTCCCTCACTCTTCTTGGGATCTGTTTGAGGACATTTATCTCTTTTCCTTCATAGATAATTTGTTCTTCCCTTGCTATATTGTAGAGAATGTCTCTCACCCGTTTCCTTGCGAATCGCACATGGACCTCTCTTGGTAGCCTATTTCTTCTCACATAATTGGTCTGTACTCTGTAGACCTCATCGATTTCTTTGATTATTTCTTGTTTTTCCTGTTGGAGAGTTTCCGCGATCAGTTCAGCCATCTTGTCTCCCAAGTTCTCTTCTTTTTCTTCCACGATATTCTGGAACCGAAGATAGAACGCAGCCCTATCCATCTCGAGTTGGATCAGGGAATCCTCCGTTTCCTTATTCTGTGCCGAGAGGGTTTGATCTACTATATCCAATTTTTTCTCATTCTTTTCGATCCTTTGTTCTACTTTTTGTATTCTATTTTCATTTTTAGCAATGGAGGTTTGAATCTCATTCATTTTCGTGTCCAGTGCGTGAATATCTGATTTTAGTTCCGAATGGCTGTTTAGTAGCTTTTCCTGCATTGCTAGCATGGTTTCCTGAATTGATAAGAGGGAGGACTGCACTGTTTGCAAAGTTGGAGTGGTTGGGGGTTTATACATTTTTTGAAGACCTTCTAACGATTTCTGCATTGCCAGGGACGACATTGACAGTGTTGGGTTGGATGGGATCTTTTCCCCTGTTTTTGCTATTGTGGAGGTCAAGGTTGCCATTTCTTTTAAGGTCAACTTTTGTTTCCTTAGTATTCTCTCAATATTCCTCCAGATAACCATCCAGTGGCACTTGCCACAGTATATTCAAGGGCTCGTCCTTAGATCTTGTCTTTAATCTCTTTTAGTTTGTTTTCCTCTAAATCTCGGCCTGTCGTCCCGCCCGAGCTTGAGGTGAAAAAACGACTCCACACTTTAAGGAGTAGCCAGAACTCTTTACTGGAACACAGCCAAAAGCAGCAAGGCAAAGTAACGAACAAGCCGGAAAAATTAATAAAGTCAGCGCTACCGGAGGCAGCCAGGTGGCGCTATATATCTGAACTTGGCATAAAGCAAACCTAACATCCGGCAAATAAAAGAACCTCGGGACATTCCCCTCCCTCCACAGCTGTTTGGCAGTACCGCGCCTCTGTTCACGTCACAGAAGCGCATTTAGGAAAACGTTAACAGCCACGCCTCCCTGCCGTTGTCTCCGCTGCTCCTGGCTTTGTTTGTAGCTGCCTCCTGCTGTGAAGTGTCATTGTGAGTGTCGCTGTAACTCTGTAAGTCCGACAGCTCTGGCTGCGTTCTGCCTTTTCCAATCTCCGTCCCCCCCCATAAGTGATGGCGAGCCTGTTCACGGCTCGACACTAAATTTTATTCAGAAATAAATGGTCAAGCTATTAAATGTTTTGTCCAGATAGCTAAGCAAATTTTTTATAATCAATATGATTTCGATGCTATTTAGTATCTAGTATAAAGTTTCCTAGATATATGTATAGATTATAATCAATTAATTTTCTAAATAACTACAGTACCTTAAACAATTTAGCTTCTTAAATAGCTCTTAATTCATTCTTAGTTAGTTTCTAACTTGATTCCAAATGGGCTAATCTTCTATTAAGTCAAAACAATCAAAACAATCAATTATTATTAGCGTAAGTAGATGAGTAAGTAAGAAATATCAAACAGCTATAGTTATGCTATAAGTTAGATAAGAGGGAGAATGGTAAAAGTATAGTAATAGAATAGTGAGTAATAATACATGATAGATATAATATATATACTAATATAAAATGCTAAATAGGATAGATATATAGTAGATAATAGATAATAAGTTAATATATATACAAATATAATAATATAATAATATGATTTGATATAATTTTCAGGAGAGAGTCTCATTTACTGGGGTAGTTTGACAGGGAGTAAATGGCAATTTACTGGTTAATATCTTCTTTGGTGTTTCTCCGTGCTAGTCTGTCCCTGGAGCAATGAGTCAGCAATTCCTGTTCTCTTCAAGAAGAGAAAAAAAAGAGAGAGGCTCTGTAATGGCTGCACATCCGATCTCTAGATTTGTCCAAAGGAGCTCTTGATCCTCTGTCTACTCCACTTCAGATCGCTTTCTTTCTAGTGCTCTCAACCTCAAAATCTCCGTTTCTCTCGTCTCTATTCCATTTGCATGTATCTCTTCGTCCCCTCGTGTCGTACTTCTCCTTTACCGGCTCGTCGGCTACTCCGCTCCCCAATCGGCTCTTTATTTCAGGACGCCGCCTTTCCCTCCTCCGAGCACCTCTCTTCCGACTCCTCTGGCACCTTCAGTTGACAGCAATTTTACAATAATAAGGGGAAAGGTATTCTACGTGCTGGCACTGCAATCTCCAATCTCCGTCGCTTCCTCTCTCGTTGTCGGCTACCGCGGCTTCGGATCGGCCATCAACTGGCTGACTCGCTTGTGTTGGGTCGACAGAGCCGCCCGGTCGTTGCACTCAGCGTTGCGATCTGCTTTCACGCTCCTCCGGCTCGCCCTCTCGTCCGCGGGGCTCTCCAGGCTCCACGCCCCCAAAAGGATCCCCAAAACACAGCGCTTAAAGGAGTTGGGGAGCAGCTGTCACTCTCCCAACGCCATGACACCGCGGATCGCCCCCATAGGCATAGAATAAATATATTAGACCAAGAGGAGATGGTGCAAAAAATAAAAAGATCCAAACATTACTGTTTTGAAAATGCCAACAAGTCAGGAAGGTGGCTCGCCTATAAATTAAAAAAAGAAAAAGAAAAAAAATCAGATATTGGTACTAGAAGATTCTAAAGATAATATATTAACAAAGGAAGAGGACAAGCAAGAAAGGGTGAGGGAATTTTATGAGAACTTATATAAAGACGAAAAGACCGAATCAAATAAAATAGAACAATACCTGATAGACGCTGACTTACCCCAAATTACAGAAGAAGAAAAAGAGATGCTGAATAGAAAAATTACAGTAGAAGAACTAAAAACAGCTCTCTCTAAAATAAAAAAAAAATAAATCCCCAGGCCCAGATGGACTACCAGGAGAATTTTACGTAAAATTGGAAGAAACATTAAATCCAGAGTTATTAGAATTATTCAATGAGACTTTGATTGGCACTAAAATCCCGGACACCTGGAGGGAAGCATTTTTAACACTTATATGGAAAGAAGGAACCGACCCCCAAAAAATAACAAACTATAGACCTATCTCCCTTCTGAACTCGGATTACAAATTGTTCATGAGTGTTATAGCAGAGAGAGTCAAAAAAATATTACACCCTTGGATTCATAGCGACCAAAACGGATTTCTCCCGGGGAGGCAAATTAGAGATAACCTGAGAATAGTACTAAACACAATAGAATATTACGAGCAACACCCTGAGAAACAGCTAGCATTAGTGTTTGTCGATGCCCAAAAGGCTTTCGACAACCTAAATTGGAGCTTTATGATAAATCAAGTCAACTTAATGGGATTCGGGGCAAACTTCAGAAAGATGATACAAAACATCTATCATAAACAGAGAGCAAATATATTAATGAATGGGGATAAGACCCAGACATTCCAGATCCACAGAGGAGTAAGGCAAGGATGCCGCCTTTCCCCCTTACTATATATTCTGGCGTTGGAAATACTATTGAGAAAGATCAGAGCGAACAAAGAAATTAAAGGGCTCAGGGTTAGAAAGGAAACCTATAAAATACAAGCCTTCGCGGATGATGTAGCTCTTATTATAGAAGACCCGCTAGAATCAGGACCAAAAGCCTTGCAAGAAATACAAAACTACGGCCAAGTGGCTGGCCTTAAATTGAATAAGGAAAAAACAAAAATAATAGCAAAAAACATGACGGAAGTACAAAAAAAAGAATTGGAAAATCTATTAGGCCTCCAAATAGTCAAAAAAGTCAAGTATCTAGGAATTTGGATCACAGCGAGATACTCATCATTAAAAGATGATAATTATGTCCCACTGCTGAATAAAATACAGGAGGAACTAAGGAGATTGGGAAAACTAAAATTGTCTTTGATAGGGAAAATAGCGGCAATTAAAATGAATACTTTACCAAAAATTTTATTTCTATTTCAAAATGTCCCTTTAAAATTAGATAGAAAATTCTTCCAAGATTTGAAAAAACACATTAGGAATTTTATTTGGGAAGGAAAGAAATTGAGAATCTCACTCAAAATATTACAAGGGAAAAGAAAAATGGGCGGATTTGGACTCCCGGATTGGGAAACCTATCAAAAAGCAGCAAAACTAATCTGGATCAAAGAATGGATCACTCTATGGAATAAGAGAATTCTAACAATTGAAGGCCATGACCTACAAGAAGGGTGGCACGCTCATCTCTGGGACTTGAAAAATAAGAAGAAATCCTATTTCCATAAACATAAAATTAGAGAAACCCTTATACAAATATGGCAAGAAATCAGACAGAGGATCTACACCAAAGTCCCGAACTGGCTTTCTATTATGGAGGCCTTGACCGCCCCAAATAGAACGGAAGTTATAAAATTTGGCACATATAAAGAAATTTTAGAAGAAAATGGAAATCTTAAACCACTTGAGACTCTTAAAGAACAAGGCTATAAGGTAGATTGGTGGAATTATTTGCAGATGAATTCGAGATACCAAAAAGATAAGGACCAATTCGGCATAGAAATGAAATATGGAAATTTTGATAAAATTATATGGGGAGTAGATAAGAAAATGTTAACTAAATTATATAACTTTTTATTGGATGAGGATAAGGCAGAGGTTATCGCAAAGAATCAATTAAGTATTTGGGAAAAAAACTTCGGATACAATATTAATTATACTGATTGGGAAGAAGCATGGAATAGAAACTTTAAAATCACAAAATCAGCAAGGTATAGGGAGAATCATTACAAAATACTACATAGATGGCATCTAGCCCCAGCCAGATTAGCAAAAATGTTTCCAAATCTTTCACCCAAGTGCTGGAAATGTGGTAAAGAAATTGGTACTTATTACCACATGTGGTGGTCTTGCCCAGAGGTTAAAAGATACTGGGCCAAAGTATGACAATGGTTACGTGAAATATTAGATCAGGAGGTACCATTGTCCCCAGAATTCTTCCTTTTGGGTATAGTAGGTGATGGCCTAAACAAAAATAAAACTCAACTCACAATGCAGATAATAACCGCAGCCAGATTAGTGTTAGCGAAATTTTGGAAAAGCAAAACTCAACCGCCAGAAGAAATGTTAATAAATAAAATTTTAGAGTGTGCAGAAATGGCGAAGATAACGAGTCTGTTAATGGATGATGAGACATGTAAATTTAACGAAGTATGGGGAAATTGGTACAATTGGTTAAATAATAAGAAAAAGTAAATGATATGTTTTGTATATAAATAGCTTTGATGAAATGTTCATATAGTCTATAAATACAACAGAGAGGAATTCAGCCTAAGATGAAGTAGATTGGATATAAGATATATAACTGATAAGAAACACTGTATCTCCGAACGATATTTAGAATTTTGTCAACATTTTTTTTCTTTTTTTCTTTCTTTCTTTTCTTTGTTTTTTAATTTTGAAAATTCAATAAAGTATTTAAAAAAAATATGAGTCAGTTGCCAAGCGTTTGAATTTTGAACACATGATCATCGGGATGCTGCAACAATGAAAAAATTGTCAAGTCACTTTTTTCAGTGCCGCTGTAACTTCAAAGGGTCACTAAATAAACTGTTGTAAGTCAAGAACTACCTGTAATTATTCTTACCGTCCCTCTAAAACTTACATGGAAAAAATCTTTATGTGTGGGTTGATAGGATAGTAATAAACGTCTCCAGCTCATAGTTTTCCCCCTTCTCTCTTCTGATATGCCCTTCCTTAAAGCTTAAGAGGAAAGAAGGAAAAGCAAACACAAGGTCTCTCACGCACACACTCAAGCACGTACACAGACAGCAATAGCACTTAGACTTATATACCGCTTCATAGTGCTTTTACATCCCTCTCTAAGCGGTTTACAGAGTCAGCCTCTTGCCCTCAACAATCTGGGTCCTCATTTTACCCAATTTTACCCATCTCGGAAGGATGGAAGGCTGAGTCAACCTTGAGCATTTGAACTACTGCAGTTAGCAGTCAGCTGAAGTAGCCTGCAGTACTGCACTCTAACCACTGCGCCACCTCGGCTCTCGGATACACCAAAGGCTCCTGCTTCCAACGCTGGTTCCTGTAGCAATTCCTGATTTCAGATAAAAGGTTTTAAGTTGATGTATGATCACGTGAACACGTGCCATTTGGAGTGGAGACCCGGACTGGCTTTTCCTGTGATTATGCTTCCATGTTTTCTGTTTAGAGCAAGGACTGTTTAGAGCAAGGACTGTTACCCATCACCGCTCCCCCCCCGCCCTCCAACGCTACGCTCACCCTCGGAAAGTCTCCGTTTGGGCTACCGCACTTGATCCTGATGAAAAGGATATTGCCTGGCTGTTAGGACGAAATGCTTCGTTTAGAAAAAGGGGAGACCGAGACAGATTGGATTTTGTTTTAAGGTATTTCCGTTGTTTGTTCCTGGCGCGCGTGTAACTTCTAGCGGGGCGAGGCAAAAGTCTCGGGGAAAGGCTTAAGAGGGTTATAGGCAGTAGTTCACTTCGGCTTCCTCTTTGTTTCGCTGGGCTTGTGAGGTTGGGAGCCTTGCAACGAACAGAGAACAGTCTCTCCCCCGCCGCCGGTCCCTACCCAAAAGGTTTAAGTATCCTGTGGACTGTTTCAGACTGGGTTTGTTTTTGTTTTGTTTTGTTTTTGCTGAATGGTATACTATAAAGGTTCTTTTTAAAAACAGACGGAGGAAGAAGAGAGGGTCGTTTTGTTGCTATTTGTTTCTTAGTGCTTACTATATTTTTCGTCTTGAACGTTTTGACCAATGTCAGGAGATTGTGATCAGAGCCAGATACTAAGTTTCTTTCTATCTCTCTTTCACATATGCCATTCAGCTTCCATTTTATTTGTGATGTATGGTGATCCTTCTGTTTACTGGTGGCCCACCTAGCCTGTGCCAGGAAAATCTTTATCGATCCAATATGGAAGTGAGATGTGCTCTCTTTCCTAAAGGTTTGCATTAGCTATCACCAAGGGTTTTTAATGTTCTTTAAAAAAAAAATTACGGGATATTGTTCGCATTGTTTTTTGCTGTAAGCCGCCCAGAGTCCCTAGGGAGTTGGGCGGCATAGAAATGCGAATAATAATAATAACAACAACAACAACAACAATAATAATAATTCCAAACTACTTATTCATTCTGTATTATGGAAGGAAGTGACCCCTAAATAGAATCGGGAGAGGGCATAGAAGCTCTCCTTGTGTTATACAAGGTGATAAATGTTATTTAAAATTGCATCTAGCACTGAGTCCCAGTATCGCTAAGGGTCAGTGCTGACTGTAAATTTATGTTGACAGTGGGCTGGGGGCAGTGTGCTATCCCTCACTCTGTTATGCTTTCCTCCTCCTTTTATTGGCAGTTGCAATTATTCAACGTAACTTTTTTTTACCAAATTGGTATGGATATTTAATAGCAGAACGTGTGTCTGCATCTCCGTGTATATATATACATGTAAATGAGAGAGACATACATACAAACAAACAAATGTGTGAGTCTGTATAAATTAACTCTCCTTTCCTGGTCTGCCAAACAAGCAGGACCCCAATATATCTGTGCAAAATAAACAATCCAAAGCCTTTACTATGTGTATCTGTGTATCTGTGTGTTTTTGTGTAATTAAATAGAATTGTTTGGCAATCCATAGTATTTAAATGTAGCTTTTTTCAGAGGAGGGAGGGAAAATTAGATTTCACATGGGCCAGCTGGGAAAAAAGGGGGAAGCCTTAATTTTGACTCAGTTATTTTGTCATCATTTCATATAATGTATGGCCCAGTTCTGCAAGATTTTGACCCAGTTAAAACAGCCAGAAATAATGGTTCCCAATCCTTAGACCAAGGCATGTTTGTGTTCAGGAGTTAAAAAGAGTTGAGTAAGCAATATTAGGGTCATGTTTCTTCATCAAATTGAGAACTTACCCTCCAGGGCTGAGATTTTAAATGTTGTTCGCATCAGGAAATAAGTCCTATAAAATTAATAATAAAATAATAAAATTCTCTGGAAGCAGAGAAACAGTTTGTAGATTTGGAGTATTAAGTGCCCTGCAGTTTAAAAATCTAGAATCCTATTTCTCTTATTTATTAAACATTCTTTCTGGTATTTGTTCCACTTATGGAGTTTTATTTTATCTCCTACACACCCACATGTGCACTTTCTAATAAGGCATGCTGAGACCTTTTTTCCTATTTGCTGAGCTGATAGGGAAACTTGTCAATATTTTTTTCCTCAAATAAAACCTTCATTTTCAAATTTTGTTCTGCAAATGCAAGGTAGCTTTTGTTTTTGAGGAACAATCCTAACCCTAACCCTTGCTTACGGGATTTCAGAACGAGGGGTTCTTGAACCATTTGGATTTATACTGCTTTAGGTCCAAGTTGATCCAGCATAAATCTAAACAGAGTCTGGCTTTTTAGATGCCAACAAGGGAGGGGAGATTACATTAATGCGAAGATACTTGTATGAGGTGGTGGTAAAGAGGGAGAAACCCAATATGGGGAGGGGGGAGGGATTCTGAAGCTCCAGTAGAGCTAAGGAAAGGGACAAAAAGGAGGGGGAAGGCTATAGAAACCATAAACCTAATAAATGGGAGGAGAAAAGAACAGTGCCGCCTATTAATGAGATACTTTTATTGGAATATGCAGACATTAAATTATCCCCTTTCTTTCAACCTTTATTTGCCTTCAAGGGGAAGAATTCTAGTATCTGCTACTTCAGGCACCTTCCTAATGAAATATACTCGGAACCCGGCAAGGTGAACAAAATACCCTGTTGGTTATTGCCTGCCTAATTTTATGACTTCAGGGGAAGAAGCTTGGTGGGTTCAACATCCAGTTTTCCCCCCAAATTGTCTCCGCAGAGAACTTTCTTTGCCCGCTCCACCCGAAGGAGTAGGATTTTTCCCCGTTTTGTGGAGGGGTGGCA
The DNA here is from genome assembly GCA_012654045.1 of Ptyas mucosa. Lineage (NCBI taxonomy): Eukaryota > Metazoa > Chordata > Lepidosauria > Squamata > Colubridae > Ptyas > Ptyas mucosa. The sequence goes on along the minus strand of WNWU01003165.1, from coordinate 4,534 downwards.
AAAGGGGGGGGAGAGAAAAGGGTCATACCAGCAGTTTCAGAATAAAAGGACTGATCATTGACAAAAGCGGCATTTTCTTCCATCTCCATTGTCAAGCGGGAGGTGGTAGCAAAACGGCTGACCGGTGAATTTTGGTTCCTGCTGTCTCCCCCGCCCCACGAATCATGTCAGCTTTCCGCCTTTCATGTGGAGCCCTCTCCATATGCTCTGAGAAGCAAGTGTTTTCTGTTGGGGAGCTCTGTTTACAGCTTGGGCGCATGAAGCCATAAATCTTGCCTCGCCGTAATGGATAAAAACCGTTGGTATTGCTTAAGAGGCCATCCTGGATTGAAAGTACGTGTGTATGTTTGTGCTTGCGTATATAAATCTCCTCTTTCCCCTGTTCTGCTTTGTTTGGGGTTTAAGGTGACAGTGCAATTTAAAGAAGCTTCGTATTTTCCACATCTTCTGGCGCAGTTTAATACCTCGCTTTCCCCGTTCGAAAGTGGTTTGCTGTTGAAAACCAGTTGAAGATGTTTTATAGATGGCATTTGCCACCGACAAGACTTGCAAAGATGTATCCGAACAATAGCTCAACATGTTGGAAATGCAAGAAATCCCAAGGAACATATTACCATCTATGGTGGACGTGCCCGGCAGCAAAAAAATTTTGGGCAAATATTAAGAAGTGGATAGAACAAATAACAGACCAACAAATAGAAAGAAAACCAGAAACATTCCTGTTAGGAATTTTTACAAGACCATATTCCAAGGAAATAAAATACTTGATGCTACACATCTTAACAGCAGCACGACAGTAGTATATGCAAAAAATTGGAAACAGGAAAGAACTCCAACTGAGGAAGAATTGATAGATAAGATTTTAGAATGTGCTGAGATGGATAGATTAACTAAAGAAATTAAAGAAAAAGACAGATTATTATAGAATATGGAATAAATGGTATAAATGGCTTAATGTGAGAAATAAAGAATAATAAATATCGGGAGAAAATTAGAAATATAAAATATATACATAACAAATGTATGGAGCGGAATAAAAATGTATTGATACAACAAGAATATAGAAATGTATAACATTAAAGATATAATGAAAAAATGTATATAATAATTGTAGAGAAATGTATAAAGTTAAGATCGTTAAAGCTAAAAAACATATTTTTAGGGGGGGAAGGACAATGGGGGGAAAAAAGAAAAAAGAAAGAAATGAAGATATAGGGGAGGAAAAATAAAATAACAGAAAGAAGACCACGAAGAAACAATGTTTAAAAGAGATAAGATATGTATATGTTGTATGTTATGTGAATGTCATATATATGTTACAATAAAATTACAAATTAAAAAAAAAAGAAAGTGGTTTGCTGTTGTTTTGCTTTGCTCTGTTTTGTTTCTTTCTGTCCACCCGCGCGAGGGGGAGGGGGGTTATTGGAAACTCTATTTTACTTACTGAAGTTATTCTAAACCTTACACTACTTGGGCAAGAGAATGGCCGGAAAGTGCAAGAAGGAAAAGAGGCAAGAGAAGGGGAGAAAAGAAAGGTGAAAATAACCTTAAACAGAGAACGAGGAAGAAGAAAGGAAAATTAAAATTACCAAAACAGCAGCGCTGATCAGCATGCACACGTATGGCAGTGAGTATTTTGTTAAATAACGTGGATTGACACACGGGAGAAGTAGGCTTTGAAGTGACAGACTAAATCCTTAACCAGATTGTTCTTCAGAAAGTCTTGATACACTTCAGAGAGAAATTAGGTCTCCATTTATCAAATAGACATTCGTTCCTCCGAAATATTTTTGGGGGTGTAGACTCGCAATTAGATCCTAACCTTTAGCTAAGGCGTTGGCTGAGTTACCTTTACTTGGAATTAGAACTTTAATAAGTATTGAAGTCTGTCTAGTCCCACTGACTTGGAAGGAGATGAGCAACTTTATTTCACTGTCTATCCAAACAGGCGGTTGATTCTAAGAGTGATTTTTTTTTTATTTCCGCTGAACTCGGAGACAGATTCTCCTTGTATCCCAAATATTAGCTGCTCGTTCTGTGTACGGATGGTTGTGCTGTTTCCTCGATGATGTGTACGCGAATGTTTGCCTAGGAGAAGGGCAACCGGAGAAGGGGGGGAAATGGGCATCTAACTATGGCCACCTATCTAGAGAGCGTCCGAATTGTCGTTTTAATCTTCCCTTTAAAAGTGCTGTAGAGATTTCCCTGAATGGTGAGCAGACCAGAAGTCCACGTACTATTGCGTGTGTTGGGGGGTGGGGATGGGGATGGGGACGGTGTTTATCCATTTATGGCATAACTTCCAGATTTCAACCCATGCCTTACCTCACCGCAACCCCCCCCCCCCCTCCAGAATTCTCTAGAATATTCACCAAGCCGTTGCCATACTGGCGTGTGAAATATATGTTTGTACACCATCAAGAGTCTGGGAAGAGCAATGACCTTTTGTGAGCATCCTTTATCTTGATTAGCATAATTTTCCTAGCCCCTAATGCCTCCCTAGCCCTCCACTCTTTCATTCCCTCTTTCTTCTCACTCCCTCCATTCCATCTTGCCCACCTCCACCTCTCCTGCCTGCCCCGGACTTCCCAAGGCAGCTGTCTCCTTTCTCCCAACAAACGCCCCCTTGGGCGTGCAAAGTTGCACAGGCAGCCCTCTGCCTTTTCCCAGCGATCCGGGCCAGGAGAAAGCTTGTCCGGGGGTAGCAGGTATGACTCTCACTCGGGTGAGGTGGGGGGCGCGTGGAAGTTAGCCCGGAGTGAGGCAAGGACGGGAGAAGGGGGACACTCCGTCAGAGGCAAACCGAGCAAATATATTCTTGAACGCCCCCCTTCCTGTTGGAGGCAGGGCTCGTCCTGACAGAGGTGACTTGAGCTGGACCCCATCCCGGAGGAACTGAAGGCACTTAGTGGTCGGTGAGGAGGAGGTAAAGTGAAAAGAGGAGAGACTAATCCCCGGGCTGGCAGGGAACGACTGTCGCCGAGCCTCCAAACACCAATGCCGGCTTCCGCCTCAGTCGTCAGAATTAAGGTAAGCAAGCACCAAATACCGGGCTATCAGTGGTGAATGCGTAAGTTTTTTGTCCTGGTTGATTTATGACCAGAGACTTAAATTTCGGTTCAAGAAGACTTCACAGGTTGGCGCTTCCTTCCAGGCAGTGGCGGATAGAGGTCAGGACGGGTGCCCCCTCCCCTCAACTTTTCTTTATCTGGCAGGAAATCTTGGGCCAGCAGTGGGGAAGTGGGTTGGGAACGTGAATGGGGCCTTGCGTGGACCATGACTTTCCAGGAGAAGTGGTTGGAAGGGTAAGCCAGAGGAAAAGGCTCCAAAGCTGTTGTCTGGTCTGCTAGCCAGTTCAAGAGAGCGCTGATGCTTTGGGGTCTAGTCCGGTTATTTTCCGAAAACTCATGAAGTACTTTCCCTTGAATCCAGGGGAGCAGATTTTGGAATAAATTTGTCAAATCAGGCACTATGGAAAACCCGAGGCATCAGCCTGCAGGATGGCAAGACAACCCAGTATTACTAGAGAAGCAGCACTTTGAAGTCATTGGGATTGCAGGCAAACTTTTTGGTGACCGAATAACGCTTCTACAAGTTTCCCCTCACTGGTTGCTTCTTGTGTTCTCCTACATCTGCACTGTCTTGAAGAGAGCATTTACCTTTAGTGAAGCAACTCAGCTTAAGGTGTGATCCTGTGCATTACTGGGTTTTTTTCCCTACTAAATTTAAACGGGAGCTATTTCATGCATTATTAACTGCTTTTTGCTTGCACTGACTATCCACAAGCAGGAAGCAGGCTGCTCAAGAATCTCACCCCAAAGTCTCTCTTTTTTTTTGAAAGGTTTTAAAATATTTTTACAAACAAACAAATCCCTCCCTTCCTCCCCCCTCCCAATCCCTTCTCCCTCCCCCTCCCCTCCCCCGACTTCCCAGAGCACAATACAGGGTATAGCATTGGCATCTTTAGTCAAACATAACTATCCTTAAACTAGTAAACATATCTCCCCCTAGAACTTTAACTCCACTATCAATAACATAATACATCTGTAAACTAACATTCATTCATAAGCTATTTGATATTTTCTTGTCTGATACTTATTCTGAATATAATCAATCCATCTTCTCCATTCCGATATATATCTTTCTTGTGTATAGTCCTTTAAATAAGCTGATATTTTCGCCATTTCCGCTAAATTCGCTACTTTCAGTATCCACTCTTCAATAGTAGGCAAAGCATCCTTCAGCCTTGCCCCTCCCACAGCTTCTGTTTTACGAACTTGAGATGAAACTTGAGATTGTTCTTTAAGTTGTTGTACTTTACGTTTATAAGTTGCTCGTGTCACTCGTTGTTCTCCTGGCTCCTCTGGCTTCTTGAATAATTCAGAAGTTGGGGGTGGGCCCCCAGTTTGCAGTAACTCTTCTTGTGGGAATAATCAAACTTATAGACCATGGTGCACGTGCAGACTGGTTTGTCCAGTTGTAACACGTACACGGGACTTGGATTAGAAAAACATTACCTCACTCCTGGTACCAC
>WNWU01003103.1:0-10835 GCA_012654045.1 Ptyas mucosa | reverse complement strand
TGATCTGAAGTAGTTGGCAGAAGAGACTGACTTGGAAGATGGCCAATGGGCATTGAGATTTTGAGAAGCGGAAAGGGAGGGGTTGGTTTCAAGAATCAGTTTTGGCTGCATATGAGTTCAGGTCGGATCGTAAATTCTTCAATAAATGAGAGATTCATCAAAGACTTTGTGTTTGAGAATGAAATTTATTTGAGATTACGTCAAAACCTGACTTATGCGGCATCACAAAACACAGCAATTCGCTCACGCGTGCCGTCCACACATGCATAAGGCATCAAAAAAACAGCAATATAGGACGGGATTGCGCCCAGGCAGGTGGGCGGGCCCACCCACAGGTTGCCACTACCGGTTTGCCCAAACCAATCCAAACCAGCTGAATACCACCTCTGGATAGGATAGATGATTCTCTCCTAGGGAGCAAAGAAAAAAAAATATGTTGCAGACTCCACGTGGTGTCATGGAAGGCATCTGGCCAGTAATAGGAAATTTGCCTGAGAGTTCCTATGTATTGAGATCTAACCACACAGGCACAATTCGCAACCAATTAGTGATATGCATGAGCTTGCATAGTAACATGTATCAAGCAAACAAAAACTTGAGGCCTTCTAAGAAAATGAATTTATTCATCCTAATTTCTTCGTTTTTTCCTAGAACACTATTCTAAGTCCTGTTTTCTGCCTATTTGTTTTACATGAAACAAACTTAAACAGAAAAGAGCAATGTCATTAAATATATCCTGTATTTCCTCTTTTCTCTTCAGCTCAACCATTTTCTGAAAATCATTTCATTTAACAACAGTGTTGGGGAAACAATTTTCTTCAATCAAAATGGAGAAGTGGAAACTGGATTTGATATTATCAACTGGGTAACCTTCCCAAACCTTTCCTTCCTTAGAGTCAAAGTTGGAGACATACAACCCTTGTCTCTCGCAGAAAAAACATTTACTATTTTAGAGGAATCCATAATCTGGCCAAAGTGGTTTAATCAGGTAGGTCTTGTAAATCTTTGAGTTCTATTCAAGACTTAAAAAGCTTTAAGAAAATAATTTGTTGGAGTAACTGTTCTTCAACTAACTCAGAAAGTTGTCTGAACATACAGAGAAAATTTAGAAAGGAATGTCAGATCATGCGACATAGGAGAAAGAATCCAATAAAACATGAAAAGTTCAACTATGGCCTTTTACATAAAGTATCAGTATGCAGTAATCATATATTTCAGGATAAGCATGCCATCTCTTCTTGCTTAATATGTCCATGCAGGAATGTCATATTTATTCGATTGCATTCAATTATACCATGGTTTCCATTTAGAATCATGACTTAAATATATTGGGAAGCTATATATGCTTCCTGGAAATTTCAAACCATCATTATAAACCCCCAGGCCATGTCTAGGCCATTTTTGTACTATCACTCCAGTGTGCTTGAATGTATTGTAGGTCTACACTTCTTGTGCTGTGAGATTCCCCCCTCTCGCAGGTTTGGCCCTCTATGTTATCAAGGGCCCACCTTAATGACGGGTTTTGGGACCCCGAGAGGTGGCATGTTGCAAAAAGGGGATTGAGGGGTTTTTTGAGGACTTTTTAAAATAGATTTTTAAGGGGTTCTGGGGGGAGGGAGGGTTATGTGGGTTTGGGGGAGAACCCACTGGGAATGGGGACTGGCCTGGCAGTTAATGGTGCCATGGGTGGTATGGACTCTGGGGGTAAGAGGGCTATTAGAACGCCCTCTGTTCAGGGCTGTTCTATTAATATCCTGAGTGGGAGGGGCAGGTATGGTGGGAGCAGGGGGCCGCATGATGTGGTGGGGGCACGCACTCGCTATCTCCGAGCGATTGCATGCCCCGGTCCCCTTAGCTCTTCCCATTCCCCAGGTTGCTCAGAGTCTCAGGGCCCGAGTCTCTGGCTGTTGTTATGTAACGCCAGGTCCATAGTAAATAAGGCCCCCCTCATTTGTGACCTTATTCAAGAGGGGGGAGCGGACCTGGCAGGTATTACAGAGACCTGGTTGAGCCATGAGGAGGGGTTCCCCTCGTGGATATGTGCCCACCAGGCTTCTGCGCATTTCATCAGCTGAGAGCTCAGGGCAGGGGCAGGGGGGTAGCGGTCATTCTAAAGGAAGGTCTCGATCCGAGGGAGACCACTGTACCTCAGATAGCCGGATGTGAGTCCCTTTTTGTGAAGTGGGGTCGTGGGGTGCAGATGGGTCTGTTGATCACGTACCTGGCTCCCTGCCACGTGGCAACGACCCTGCCCGAGCTCCTCAACGTCATAGCCGAGGTGGCGGTTGATACCCCCAGACATTTGGTCATGGGGGATTTCAACCTGCCATCTATCGGCGAAACGTCTGAGGCAGCTCGGGAGTTCATGGCTTCCATGACGGCCATGGACCTGACTCAAGTAATTCATGGCCCTACTCACATAGGTGGACACACTCTGGACTTGGTTTTTATCTCTGGTCAGTGGTTGAGTGGTCTTGATTTAGGGGATATAGGTATTGTACCCTTGTCATGGTCGGACCACTCACTCCTTCGACTTGACTTCCTGACCGCTACACTCCGTCGCAGGGAAACGGAGCCAACCAGGTGGTTCCACCCCAGGCGCCTGATGGATCCTGATAGGTTCCAGATGGAGCTTGGGCCATTTCCTGAGACTCTGGCTCATGGCTCGACTGAAGACCTGGTGGCTGCCTGGGATAGTGCAGCCGCTGGGGCTTTGGACCGAGTTGTGCCTTTGCGGCCTCTGTCCCGGCACCGAACTCACTTAGCTCCTTGGTTATCCAAGGAGCTGAGGGAGATGAAGTGCCAGAAAAGACACCTAGAGAGCGGTTGGAGGGCCAGCCGATCCGAATCTGACTTGACACTGGTAAGGTCTCATATTAAGACCTACCTAGTGGTGATAAAAGCAGTGAAATCTAGTTATTTTGCTGCTCTTATCGCGTCATCAGATAACTGCCCAGCTGCCCTGTTTAGGGTGACCCGCTCCCTCCTCCATCAGGGAGCGCGGGATGACCCCTTGCAGGGCCGAGCTGAGGACTTTGTACAGTATCTGTATGATAAAATAACTCAGATTCGGGAAGACTTGGCCGCTGACTGGGTTAGTTCAGACGAGATAACTGAGGCAGGTCTTGAGAGTGTTATCTGGGAGGAGTTCGATCCTGTGGCTCCCGAAGATGTGGATAGGATCTTGGGACGGTTGAATGCGACCACATGTTTATTGGACCTGTGTCCCTCCTGGTTGGTGCTGGCCTCCTGGGAGGTTACACGAGGCTGGCTCCAGGGGATTATTAAGACTTCTCTGAGTGAGGGTGTCCTGCCAGCTGCCTTGAAAGAGGCGGTTGTAAGGCCCCTCCTCAAGAAGCCCTCCCTGGACCCGGCTGTTTTAGCCAACTATTGTCCAGTCTCCAACCTTCGCTTCATTGCGAAGGGTGTTGAGAGTGTGGTGGCACGTCAACTCCCCCAGTACCTGGATGAAGCTGTCTATTTAGACCCGCTCCAGTCCGGTTTCAGGCCTGGGTACAGCACGGAGGTGGCATTGGTCGTGTTGGTGGATGATCTCTGGAGGGCTCGGGGTAGGGGTTATTCCTCTATCCTGGTCCTGTTAGATCTCTCAGCGGCTTTTGATACCATCAACCATGGTATCATGTTGCACCGGCTGGAGGGATTAGGGGTGGGGGGCACCGTTTTGCAGTGGTTCTCCTCCTATCTCTCCAACCGGTCGCAATTTGTGTTGACAGGGGGGCAGAGGTCGACCCCTAGGCGCCTGGTTTTTGGGGTGCCACAAGGGTCGGTCCTCTCGCCCCTCCTGTTCAACATTTATGTGAAGCTGCTGGGTGAGATCATCCGTGGTTTTGGGGTGGAGTTCCATCAGTACGCTGATGACACTCAGCTTTACATCTCCACCCCAGACCATCCCAACGATGCCGTGGAAGTAATGTCCCAGTGCCTAGAGGCCGTGCGGGTCTGGATGGGGAGAAACAGGCTTCAACTCAACCCTTCCAAGACCAAGTGGCTGTGGCTGCCGGTGTCCCGGTATAGCCAGCTGGCACCATCACTGGTTATTGGGGGCGAATCACTGGCCCCCACGGAAAGGGCTCGCAACTTGGGCGTCCTCCTGGACTCACGGCTGTCTTTAGAAGAGCATACGACGGCCGTGGCAAGGGGGGCTTTCTATCAGATTCACCTGATACGCCAGTTGCGTCCCTTTCTAGATCGGGACTCCTTACGCACGGTCACTCAAGCACTCGTCACTTCCCGTCTGGACTACTGTAATGCTCTCTACATGGGGCTCCCTTTGGGGTCCACCTGGAGGCTCCAACTGGTGCAGAATGCGGCCGCGCGGGGGATTATGGGAGCGACGGGGCGCTCCCATGTGACTCCTCTCCTGCGTGAGCTGTATTGGCTCCCAGTGGACTTTCGGGTGCGCTTCAAGGTGTTGGTGATCACCTTTAAAGCGCTCCATGGCTTAGGGCCGGGGTATCTATGGGACCGCCTTCTGCCACCAATTGCCTCCCACCGGCCAGTTCGCTCCCACAGAGAGGGCCTCCTCAGGGTGCCGTCAGCCAGACAATGCCGGCTGGTGACCCCCAGGGGGAGAGCCTTCTCTGTGGTGGCACCCACCCTCTGGAACGACCTACCCCCAGAAATACAGGTGATCCCTGTCACTGCGATGCTTTGGTCACAGATATCTGGACACGTCCGATCCGACCAATCACCGTGATGGAAGACAATGAATCGGTGGTTTATATTTCTGAATCACATTTCACAGGTTCTAGGTCCAGACACATTGACATCCGTTATCAAAACATAAAACAATTGGTGAAAAAAGGTTTTGTTAAAATGCAATATGTATCTACACATGATCAAATTGCAGACATCCTCAACAAACCACTCCCAGCAGCTCAACACGAGTATCTGCGTAAGAAGATGTGCCTTATTTGATGATGTACCTGATGTTCGCTCAACTGGCAAAGAAGGGGATTGTCACTGCGTTCTTGTATTTACCAGCTGAGCTCTCATCTTCTGGACTATTACACTTGCCGTAGATGCTCAGAAGTTCTTATCTCTCTAAGCTAACTGCGCAGCCTCCTCCACATTCTTTTTCTAGCCTTCTTACTCCTTTGTTCTCCTGCCAAGAGGTCCGGCAGGAACGCTGCCAAGATGTAGCTAATTAGGTAGCCAATTAGCTAATAAGAGTTATCTTTATTTTTACCTTTACAATAAAATGAGTGTTCTTAGAAATACTTCTTCGGGTTTTATTTTCTTAATGTATACTTTCAAGGAAAGCCACGGTCCAAACCTCTAAACCGGGGTGCGATTATCCCAGAGCCAGGATGGGATCAATCAACTCCCTGACAATCCCAGACCTCCGGACTTTTCGTCGGGCCCTAAAAACTCACCTTTTTCAGTTAGCCGGGCTGGCCTGATTTTATCTTGGTTTTAAAATTGATATTGATTTTAAATCGAAATATTTTAAATTAATGGGCCAAATTCTATTTAATTTATTTTTAAATTATTTTTAACTTTTGTGTATAAATGTTTTTATTCTGGCTGTTCACCGCCCTGAGTCCGAAAGGAGAAGGGCGGTATAAAAGTTTAATAAATAAATAAATAAATAAATAAATAAATAAATAAATATTCATTCATTTGAGTTATCATCTCCAACTGAAGTATTTCTAATTGAAAACTTGTAAGAGGAAAATCAGTAATAAAGAAAATGTCACTATGAAATGCTAATAAATTCAAAATACGACGTTTCAACACTATTTGATTGGTGCAGATATACATCATGTCACTTTTCTTTTAACCTGACTCATTGCCTAGCTATCACTCTCTATATGTCACTGAGAAATGCTAATAAATTCAAATTACGACGTTTAAACCAGTGGTGGGTTGCTCCCGGTTCTGTCCAGTTCTTGCGAACCGGTAGTAAAAGCGGCGGGAGGCTCCACCCACCTGCCCAGACATCCGCCCGGACATAATGGACGATACACCCACCCGCCCGGACACCCGCCCAGACATAATGGACGATCTGTGCATATGCAAACCGGTAGTAAAGGTAAGTAGAACCCACCCCTGGTTTAAACGCCATTTGATTGGTGCAGATATACATTATGTCACCTTTCTTTTAATCTGACTCATTGCCTAGCTATCACTCCCTATATGAATTTCTGGATACCCATAAGCAAAATTGAAAAACAATTTTCCCCTAGAGGATTCTTCATTATAAGCTGTCATATATGATTTTTCCCCCCTGAATTATTCACCTATGAAAGCACACGTTTCTATGGTTATTTGTAGATATATACATTTGCAAGATGGAAAACCTTCTTCTGTTTCTTTTCTCGGTAGACAAAGCCTCTTTCTGTTTGCAATGACCATTGTCATCCAGGTTACAGGAAGGCCAAAAAGGAAGGGAAACCATTTTGCTGCTATGATTGCCTTCCTTGTCCAACAGAGAAGATTTCAAATCAGAAGGGTAAGAGATAGTACATAGAGGAATGGTTGCCCACTAGTGGTCTGGGATCATGACTGATGATTTGCTGAGGTACCCAGGTTGTCCATCATGCAGCTGTCTATATGGATAAACAGTTAAAACAGATCTGATTGTCAGGGTGGCATTCAAACCCTGTTCCCCTCCTGGGGTAATTGCACTTAATTAGAGATGGATCGTGGCCTTTCTCTTGAAGTATACGAAATAAGCTTGATAAGCAAAATAAGCCCGAGATATATTCTAATGAACTCATTTTATTGTAAAGAAAATTAAAAAAAAATCTTACTGGCTAATTAGTTACATTTTGGCAGAGTTCCTGCCGGACCTCTTGGCAGGAGAACAAAAGAAGATTAGAAGAAGAGAAAGGAATGTTGACATGTGCAGTTAGCTTAGAGATAAGAATTCTGAGCATCTACGGAAAGTGTTAGAGTTTGTTCTGTCCCCTCCCTGCTTCAGGAGCCCAGACAAGCACACACACAAACAGAAGTGTACGAAAGTCGTTTATTCACCATTCATAAACAACAAGCTGGCAGCGAGCCCGGGAGAGATAAAGACAGCTGTTATTTTGAGTTGCCACGGCCAGTCCCTGATAAGGCTCTCCGGCATGTCCAAAAACAAACAGTCTTAAGGTTAGCAAACACTTAACTGATGCAGTACTTCAGGAAACAAGCAGCCAAGTTAATAATTTGTTCGTCACAAAAGCCAACAAGGTAAGGTCAGCTCCTTTTATACCTTGTGGGGCGTTGGCTTTGTGACTCATCACCTCGTGCTCGGCCCCACCCACTCCTTTGCTGAGCCCGTCTCTCTGATCGTCGCCACCTGGGATTAATCCACTCCCTCTCCTCATTAACGTCTGACTCAGAGGAGCTTTCCTCCTCAGGGCTTTCAGCTGGGGCCTGGGGTGGTGCCAAACCAGACGGGCCAGGAGAGGGGGGCCTTGCCTCCTCCTCCTCTTCACTTTTGGAAGGTTCTTCCTCCGAAGGTCCGGGCTCGGGAGCCGAAGACACAACAGAGTTCAAGCACAGCTGGCAAATTAAAAAACGCAGTGACAATCCCCTTCTTTGCCAGTTGAGCGGACATCAGGTACATCATCAAATAAGGCACATCTTCTTACGCAGATACTCGTGCTGAGCTGCTGGAAGCGGTTTGTTGAGCATGTCAGCAATCTGATCATGTGTAGATACATACTGCAATTTAACAAAACCTTGTTTCACCAATTGTTTTATGTTTTGATAACGGATGTCAATGTGTCTGGACCTAGAACCTGTGAAATGTGATTCAGAATTATAAACCACCGATTCATTGTCTTCCATCACGGTGATTGGTCGAATTGGACGTGTCCAGATATCTGTGATCAAAGCATCAAACCACGTTAGAGAATTACATGCATCTGAAACACAAGCATATTCAGCTTCAGTAGATGAACAAGAAACAAAATTCTGTTTACGCACTTGCCAGTAAACAGGACATCCATTTAAGAACATCATATAACCTGAAGTACTTTTGCGTCATTTCTTATCACTCGCCCAATCAGAATCTGCATAGCAACATAATTCTGCATAATCAGTATGTGTTGGTTCTAACAATAACTTCATGTGTTTAGTGTGCTTTAGGTATTTCAATAATTTCTTAACGCATGTCCAATGAAACTGTTTTGCCTTACCTACGTGTCGAGACAAGAGATTAACACTAAGTGCAATGTCGGCTCTGGTCCAACTACTAATGTACAACAGTGACCCAATGACTGAACGATAAAGTGTTTGATCCTCGAACTCAGGACTCGGTTCTTGTGTCAAGTTGTGAAAATCTGTTTGCATGGGTGTCTTTGTTGTGTTAGCATCCTTCATGTTGCAATGATGCAAAATTTGTTCAATTTTATCTTCTTGTGAAAGACTAAACCCCTTCTGTTTTTTGTCAATTTGAACACCTAAATAAGTGCTAACATGACCTAAAGATTTCAATGTGAAGTATCTCTGCAAAGCTTTGGCAAAACTTTCACTCATCTGCTTATTTGGACCAATATAAACAATGTCATCAACATAAACAAGAACTATCTCATATGCATTGTTAGATCTTTTTGTGAACACGCACTCATCAGTTTCAGACTTAATAAAGCCCATTGAATTTAGTTTGTCAGTAAGACATAAGTACCACATTAAACCAGACTGTTTCAGATCATAAAGACTTTTTGGTAGAAACCAGGTATCCCCTTCTTGCTGTCGGAACCCTGGAGGACCTCTTATGTAAATTTGTTCATCTAGGTCAGCATGTAGATAAGCCGTGTCAACGTCGAACTGGAAAACTTCTAAACCAAGAATAGTTGCAGTTGCTAAAGCAATTTTTACACTTTCAGTTTGAACTGTCGGTGAGTAGGTATTTGTGTAGTCCTCAGGATAACGTTGAGCGAAACCCTGAGCTACAAGTCTGGCCTTGTACAATGACTCACCATTTGGTTTCTTTTTGATTCTGTAGACCCATCGAGTGCCAATGACCCTTTTGTTTGCTGGAGGTTTTGCAGGAGTAAACACCTTAAGTTTCTTTAGACTGTCCATTTCAACCTGCATTGCATCATACCACTTCTCTTGCTCTGAATCTGGAAGTTGCTTGATTTGTGTGAACATATGAGGTGGAAGTGTAACATTGCAAATCAAAGGCAAGGGTGCTTTTGTTAGTTGCCACAAAAATCGTTGTGGAGATTTATAGCAATTGAAATTTTAATAAAAGGTGAAAAAATACTTTTCATTGGATTATATGCCCCGAACCAGCAACAGTAAAATTTTATAATCTTTTACATTCCAAGCTGTTACACTGGGACTATAGAACTTGTATTTTATTGGGTGACTGGAATGGCGTTTTGGACACTAAAAAAGACAAAAAAGGACTTAAGCAAAAATGTTTCAACACATGCAAAATTACCCAAATCTTTTTTTGAAATGATGGAAGATATGGAATTGAGGGATATTTGGCATGAGAAGAAGCCACAAGAAAAAGATTTTACTTTCTTTTCAGATAGACATCAATCCTTCTCCAGGATTGATTTTATTTTAATTACTAATGATCTTTATTCCAGGGTGAAGAGTACGAAGATTTGCCCGAGAACCTTAACAGATCATAGCCCAGTGTGGATGGAACTGGAGTATGGCAATGGTCATAAAAGATCCTGGAGGCTGAATGAAAATTTGTTTAGATATGAGGAAAACATAACTGAATGTAAAAAATTTATGAAAGAATTTTTTATTATGAATATGCATAAGGGTACACCGCAGGAAATGGTTTGGGATGCGGGTAAAGCCTATATGAGAGGCATACTGATATTTTTGAACAATAAGCATAGAAAGAAACAGGGGAAGAAAAGGAAAGAGCTAGAAGAGGAAATTAAAAAGAGAGAGCAAGTTTTAATAGCTAACCCATCAGATAAGAAAGCTAAGGAGGTAATTAATCTATTGAAGGGTCAATTTGATATGCTGATGGCAGACCAAGTGGCAACAAATTTATAATATGCTAAACATAACACCTTTTGTAATGCTAATAAACCAGGTAGATGGTTAGCATACTTATTGAGAAAGAAACAAAAATTACGGACGATAGAGAAAATAAACTATAAAGGCAAAGAGGTTTATCAACAAGAAAAGATTAAGAAAGCATTTTTGGAATTTTATACTAAGTTATACACTAGTGAGAAAATTCAGGATATACAGTTGCAAGAAAAAGTATGTGAACCCCTTGGGATTACGTGGAGTTTTGCATGAATTGGTCATAAAATGTGCTCTGAACTTCATCTAAGTCACAATAATAGAAGAACACAGTCTGCTTAAAATAATACTACACAAACATTAGATGTTGCCATGGTTTAATTGAACATAACATGTAAACATTCACAGTGCAGGGAGGAAAAAGTATGTGAACCTTTGGACTTAATAACTGGTTGACCCTCCTTTGGCAGCAATAACCTCAACCAAACGTTTCCTGTAGTTGCAGATCAGACCTGCACAATGATCTAGAGTAATTTTGGACCACTCCTCTTCACAAAACTGTTTCAGTGTAGCAATATTCTTGGGATGTCTGGTGTGAATCGCTCTCTTAAGGTCATGCCACAGCATTTCAATCGGGGTGAGGTCAGGACTCTGACTGGGCCACTCCAGAAGGCGTATTCTGTGCTGTTGAAGCCATTTTTTTGTTGAAATACTTGTATGCTTTGGGTCATTGTCCCGTTGCATCACCCATCCTCTGCGGAGCTTCAGTTGGCAGACAGATGGTCGTATATTTTCCTGCAAAATGTCTTGATAAACTCTGGAATTCATTTTCCCATCAATGACAACAATCTGTCCAGGCCCTGAGGCAGCAA